>SNQJ01S0200241.1:1887-16988 GCA_010110895.2 Picea sitchensis | reverse complement strand
TATATTAAATCTATGATTTATTATGGGGTATAAAACTTGCAGGAAACAAAGTATGGAACTGATCCAATAGAAGAATTGTTGAAACAAGGCATGAGATTCGATTTTTAACATATGTGTATAATTCATGAGTCAATTCTTGCTTTGCAGGTACGTCGCTTTTCAATTTACATTCATGTATATTATTTATTTCAATTTTCATTNTTTTATGTTTGTAGATGGAGCTTGAAGAAGAACAAAACAATTGAGGCAATCAACCAAACATTTAGAAAAATAACCCAAGGCATGGAAGCAACTCTAGCACTAACAACAGTTCCAATGAAGAATGATGACCAATATATTTGGATATCAATGCAAGATGCAATTTTTATTTTTTTGAAATAACCGCTTGTGAAAATCAAACATTTTTGTTAATGTAATGGACATAGTGTCTCAATCGAAAGACAAGAGATTATCGATAAGTGTCCCATTTTGTATGACAAAGACCCTCTTATTCATATAACAAAATATGTTCTAATTTATTCTATTGCATTGTCCAATGTCACTGTGAAATGTTACATCACTGATTAAATATATGGATGACTAAATATTATAATGAAGAGATAAAAAAATTGATGATATAACAAATTAATCCAAACATCATATCCAAATTCACTAATCAAAATATAAGATATATGTAAATGTTTTGATAAGTAATGGAATTAAAAAATAACAATAATTGCACTATCACAGGTTGATGTTTCTCGATGTATTTTAATTATTAATCTCATCAACGCATTTAATATTAAAACTCATTGGTGCGTTTCATATGAAATGTGCACCGATGGTTTTATGTAATCAATTAACATTGGTTTCAATATTTATTTAATACCACAAAATTCTATTAAAAATTGGCCTTTGGTGCGTTAAGCTTATACGAAGTACCGATGCTTTTGTGTTATTAATAAGCACCGGTGCATTTTTGTTATTAATACGCATCGGCGATATTGTGTTATTGATAAGCACTGGGGATTGTTTGTTACTTAAAAGAACTGGTTCTTTCGATTTTTAATGCATTGGGGGGGTTTTCCAGGTAACACACTGGTGCATATTATTTTATACAACATCGATGCCTTCTTATTAATAATGCACCAGTGTGTTCTAAGAAGAAATCCCTAGTGCTTAATTCTTTTAACTCCCCCGATGCGTTTTACTGTTAAAGCCCCGATGCTTATAAGACAAACACCCCAATGCTTAAATATTTTACTGCCCTGATGCTTGACGTTAAATGTACAACACTGGTGTTGTAGGTGTATGTACGCATCGGTGTTGTAGGTGTATGTACGAACCGATGCTTGTTCCTTATACAAACACACTGATTTGTAAACATCCACTAACACCTCTGGCCGCATATATATATTTAGTTATAAACAACTTCCGTTATAGTATCCACAAAAACATCCGCTATCAAAAACAAATGTTGCAGCGAAACTTTTCTTGACAATTTTTTCCAATTTTGTAACACTAGAAACCTCCGCTAAAATGTCTTTTCCTTGTAGTGATCTCAATGGATGAGATTCAATATTGATCCACAAGATCAATGGGTGTGACTTAATCTCTCATTGATTTCACTTAAACCACTTAAGTGACCCAAACTTTTTAAAGTCACTTTTACTCATTAAATAATAAAATACCCCACTTAACTTTATAAAATCACTTTATAAAGTCCAGTCACTAGAGAGAGACTTTTGCTTAGTCACTTCTGCATGTTGGGCACCACCAATGCAGAAGTACCTCTGAGCTACAAAAACTAACACTCCCTCTTAGCGATAGAGGTACTTCTGGAACCTCCACCAAGATCTGTCTCCAATCCCATCATCTCATCTATTGGTGTAGTTGCTCCCTCTGAACTAGAAGCCTCTTCTCCCTCTGAACTGGAAGCCCGTGATGCTACCTATGTTGAACTCTAATCTGGAGACTTGTCCATTCAAGGAATTCTCCTAGGAGTCTCCTCACTCTCATGATCATCACATTGTGTCATCTCATGCCAGCTAAGTATCCTGACTATACTGGAAGAAGCCTCACAACCACTAGTTTTTGGTAGTGACACTAACTCTGAATCCAAGAATCCACTAGATCCAACCACAGGTTGTCCCAACAACCTATATAACCTCTCATATTGGACACCAAGAAATAAAAATGTGTTTGGAGTAGATCACTCTAGATACATAAACACCTATCCACAAAAGAACAAAACTCCACATCCATCAACCTCCAAAGACAACACTAAGAGAAAATTTACTGGCATCTCTTAAACAAACAACACATTGGTCACCTCCAGAAATCCTCTTGACTCTAGTTGGAATCTCACATATCCAACCCCCTTCACTACATGTTTGGTGATCGCCCCACAACCCACATAGTAGTATGAGTCTCTCTAGGAAAAACTAAGGAACATCGACCTGATTCCCGCCATATGTCGAGATGCACCACTATCCACAAACCATGCTTCCATATCCTTGCACACTAGACAACTATTTCCTAAAAGAAAAGTCATCAGAGAAAATTCCTACTCGAACTTCTTAGTAAACTCAACAAACTTAGTTGATTTTGATACCTCTAGATCCTTCTTTCTCTTCTTCTTGTTTATAAATTGACTAGCATAGTGGTCATTCTTATGAAAAGCAAAGAATTTCACTTTTCTCATGTCCTTATTCTTGTCTTTTCTCTTTACCACAAGAGCAACATTCTCCTCATGTGCACCACCCTCTGCCTTCTCCTGATATCTACTCTGAGAACCCTCCTAGATCTCCTCCTGAGTAAATTCATTCCATGACCTATCCCAAGAGGAAAAGTTCTCTCTGCCCACAACACACTTCACGAACACATCCCACTCTTTGGTGAGACCCTTCACGGCTATGTTCACAAGCTTTGAGTTTGGAACAATATCACCAACAACGTACAACTCATCCTTAACTTGCCTGATATGGGTGAGATATGAGGCCACATTCTCTGCTTTGGCCAACCTAGTGTTGTGGAACTTTCCCCTTAGAGCCATATTCATGTTCTCATTCTTGTTCTCGTACAATTTTATCAGTGCATCCCACATATCCTTGGTTGTCTTCTTCTCAGAAAATGTGGGATCAGGTGGTATTTCACTCCATCCAAGATTATCCTCTATGCCCTTAGCTTCCTTAACCTCATGGAGGTCTATGGAAATGAGATTTGAGGAAAGAATTGTCACTGTGGTACTCACAAAATTCCATAGCTTGTTCTTGTTGAGTTTGAACAACATTGGGAAGACATTGTTCCATATATATATATATATATATATGACATGAAATTTATAATACAAAGTATAAATATATGTAGTCATTTATTATCCAAGGGACTCATCCTTTCATCAATNAGAGATATCTTGTCATGGTCCCTCTTCAGAGGGAGTGAAGAGGTACATATGCATTGTGGAGTAGTGGATGTCCTAGGGACATGTTATAGCTATTTGAGAATTACCCATAGGTCTTGGATGCATTGGTTGTGAATTCACAGGGGTGCACTTGATGAGGTACAAATGCATTGTGGGGTAGTGGATGTCATGGGGACATGTTGTAGCTATCCGAGAGCTACCTACAGGCATTGGATGCATTAGTTGTGAAGTCACATGGGTGCACATGATGAGGTACAGATGCATTGTGAGGTAGTGGATGTCATGGTGACATGTTGAAGATATCTAAGAGCTACCCACGGGCCTTGGATGCATTGGTTGTGAAGTCATGTTGTACTATGGATATTCGATGAGTCTATAGTGAAGTTTGTATACTTCAAAGACAAGATTTGGCATGATGAAGAATGTCTCCCTCGTTGAGAGGGAGTGTTGATGTTTGAAAAACATCGGGAAAACATTCTTCCATATATATATATATATATATATATATATATATATGACATGATATATATAATAAATAGGTATTTATTTATTATCCAAGGGACACATCCTTTCATGGATAGTCACCATATGTTCTATATATATGTAACACTCATCATTGTAATAATATATTCACATACAATATCATCTCTTATTAAAAATCAACAGTTCTCCCTGAGAGAAACTACAATCCTTACCTTCCATTGTAGGTAGTTAGAGATATCGTCCAACCTATCCTCATACCTAATACTTGAAGACATCCTTCATCCAACTAACAAAGAACCTTTTTCCCTTCTTCTTCCTAGAAAGAACCCTTGCAAGTCATTGCTATCCAAGTGCCAAACTCTTTTCTACTAAACTTGAGAGCCCAAGCTCTGATACCATGTTAAATTTAAGTGACTTACGTCAAACAATTAGTCAATAATCAGATTTCAACCTCCAGTAGTCATTCACAATTAATGAAAGTAAACATGTGCATTCAACTAGAACTATGAGCATAAATACAAATGACTAAGAAATATGAAACTTAGCACTGGAATAAATGAACAACGAACAAG
Source organism: Picea sitchensis (assembly GCA_010110895.2). Lineage (NCBI taxonomy): Eukaryota > Viridiplantae > Streptophyta > Pinopsida > Pinales > Pinaceae > Picea > Picea sitchensis. Next base: position 12,530 of record SNQJ01S0200241.1, on the reverse strand, counting down.
CATCTAAGTACACATTTGACAAAAATATTTTTGGGCAATGCCCCTAGGAAAATGATCTGGATTTAGGAGCAGAACGAACTGATTAACGGACTGAATACAATAAAGACAAAGATAGGAATAATAACACAAATATACAGTGAGCAATATCTTCTATTAAATAATGAAATAGGTTGAAACTATAAAACTACAAAAGTGAAACTTGCTCAAATGGTGGTAGTTATCTCTAAGAAGAGATGTGGCTGCTACGTGCATCCGTCTGAGTATAATGGATTACAATGAGGATACAGAGGCCCTTTTCATATTACTCATGAATTCCAAAACCCTATACATCCAGAAACCTAACCCTAGAAGGTGAAACACACAAATTCATGTGGGCCCTATGGGTAAGTTGGTGTAATTTGGTACCTCAACTTCCTAGGGTCATAACTTTTGCATACGACCTCCGTTTTTGGTGTGTGATAGCCCGTTTGAAAGGTCTTTCAGATAACTACACATTGCACCATCAAAATTTGACTCTGTTTATAGTCTAACTGTGGTGAGCCAAAAAAACAAGGTTTAGGGCCCCAAAATAGCCTTGGAAGTACAACAAGATGTGTTGACATGAAAACATACAAAATAATCCAATTGGGTTAAGAGCGAGGCCACCCGTATCCACCTGGAGAATATGCAGGGATTTCAAAAGCCCCAGAAGTGTAGAAATCACAATTATAAAGCAGTACAGAAGAACCTGTTGAACAAAAACGAACACGAGGAGCCAGTTGGAATAGGTGGGTGGCCACCAATATCCACCTGGATCAATCCTCCTCACTTAGGAAGAAATGGTCTCCATTGTGTTGATTTCCCCCATCAGCTGAGGAAACTTTTGTTGGATTTGGCCCTAGGTGAGCCACTTTCCTTGGTGTAGGAGTTTCCCTTCTTTGACAACCCGATAAAGTTGGATCCGTTGTTGGCAAGTGCCCTTGATCTGTGTGTCCACTAATTGATAAGTGGATGCTTTTTACATGCAGTCAAGATTGAGCTCTGTTGGTGTCAGTTGTTCTATGATCTCAGAGGTGTCCTATAATGGTGGAAAATATGGTCGAAGGAGGTCCACATTGAAGAATGGATGTAGACCAAGGAAGTGTGGAGTGTTGAGCTCAAAATCATTGCTACCCACACCCTTAGTGATAGTGTAAGGCCCATAATGAAGTGGGTGAATCTTTCTATGCAGCCCGATAAGACGTTCCTTCAGCAGATGTAACCAGACTTTGTCTCCAAACTGAAATTGGTGTGGTACCCTGTGTTGATCATGGCGCTGCTTGTACTTAGCATTGGATTTCTGCAAAATCTCCTGGACCTATTGGTGGATGTGTTGAATACACTCAATTAATTTGGTGGCTTTGTCGATCGCAAAATGATTAGGGGAAGAGTTTGTCTATGCGGTGGCAAGAGGAAGTGCAACATCAATGGGTCCCAAGGGTTGGAATCCCAGACCCACCTGAAATGGGATATGGTTGGTGGAGCTATGGAGAGCCTTGTTGTAACTGTGTTGGACATATGGGAGACTCTCGTCCCATGTACGTGGATGCTTAGAATTTTACATGCATAGGATGTGCACAATCATCCCATTGAATACCTCTATTTGGCCATCGGTTTGGGGGTGGAAAGCAATGGATTTTTTGAGCTTGGTGTCCAACAGAGACCAGAGACTCGACCAAAAGGTGTTGAGGAACTTGTTGTCTCGGTCGGAGATGATGGTTTGTGGTATCCCAAAGTGGACCCACACTCGTTCAAAGAAAATCTTAGCAGTATATGATGTTGTTACAGTCTTATTACATGCAGTGAGGATGGTCATCTTTGAAAACTGTTCAACGACCACAAACACACAGTCATTTCCTTGCTTGGTGGACGGAAAGCTAGACATATAATCCATTGAGATGGATTCCCAAGGCTTCTTGGGAATAGGAAGAGGGGTGTATAAGTCACTGCTATCCAAGTGCCAAACTCTTGTCCACTGAACCTGAGAGCCCAAGCTCTGATACCATGTTCAATTTAAGTGACTTACATCAAACAATTAGTCAATAATCAGATTTCAACCTCCAATAGTCATTCACCAATAATGCAAGTAAACATGTGCATTCAACTGGAACTATGAGCATAAATACAAATGACTAAGAAATATGAAACTTAGCACTGGAATAAATGAACAATGAACAAGCATTTAAGTACACATTTGACAAAAATATTTTTGGGCAATGCCCCTAGGAAAATGAACTAGATTTAGGAGTGGAACGAACTGATTAACAGACTAAATACAATAAACATGGAGATAGGAAGAATAACAAAAATATCCAGTGAACGATATCTTCTATTAAATAATGAAATAGGATGAAACTGTAAAACTGCAGAACTGAAACTTGCTCGAATGGTGGTAGCTATCTCTGAGAAGAGATGTGGCTGCTACATGCATACGTCTGAGAATAATGGATTAAAATGAGGATCCAGAGGCCCTTTTCATATTACTCATGAATGCCAAAACCCTAGACATCCAAAAACCTAACCCTAAAAGGTGAAACACCAAAAGTCGTGTGGGCCCTATGGGTAAGTTGGTGTAATTTGGTACCTCAACTACCTAGGGTCGTAACTTTTGCATACGACCTCTGTTTTTGGCGCATGATAGCCCGTTCGAAAGGTCTTTCAAAGAACTACACATTCCATCGTTAGAATCCGACTATGTCTACATTCGAATCGTGGTGAGCCAAAAAAACAATGTTTAGAGCCCCAAAACAGCCTTGGAAGTACAACAAGATGTGATGACATGAAAACATACAAAATAATCCAGTTGGGTTAAGCGCGAGGACACCCGTATCCACCTGGAGAATGTGTGGGGCTTTAGAAATCCCCAGAAGTGTAGAACTCACAATTATAAAGTAGTACAGAAGAAACCATTGAACAAAAACGGACACGAGGAGCCAGTTGGAATAGGTGGGTGGCCACCAATATTCACCTGGACCAATCCTCCCCCCTTAGGAAGAAATGGTCTTCGTTGTGTTTATTTCCCCCATCAGGTGAGGAAACTTCTGCTAGATTTGGCCTCGGGTGAGCCACTTGTCTTGGTGTAGGAGTTTCCCTGCCTTGACAACCCGATAAAGATGGATCCACTGCTGCAAAGTGCCCTTAACTCGTGTGTCCACTATCTGATAAGTGGATGCTTGTTCCATGCAGTCAAGGTTGAGCTCTGTTGGTTTCAGTTGTTCTATGATATCAAAGGTGTCCAATAATGGTGGAAAATATGGTCGAAGGAGGTCCACATTGAAGAATGGATGCAGACCAAGGAAGTGTGGAGTGTTGAGCTCAAAATCATTGCTACCCACACCCTTAGTGATAGTGTAAGGACCATAACAAAGTGGGCGAATATTTCTATGGGTCCCAGTGAGACACTCCTTCTGCAGATGTAACCAGACTTTGTTTCCAACATGAAACTGGTGTGGTGCCCTATGTTGATCATGGCGCTGCTTGTACTTAGCATTGGATTTCTGAAAAATATTCTGGACCTGTTGGTGGATGTGTTGAATATGCTCAATGAATTTGGTGGCTTTTTCGATCACAGAATGATCAGGGGAAGAGTTTGTCTGTGCGGTGGCAAGAGGAAGTGCAACATCAATGGGTCCCAAGGGTTGAAATCCTAGACCCACCTGAAACGGGATATGGTCGGTGGAGCTATGAAGAGCCATGTTGTAATTGTGTTGGACATATGGGAGACTCTTGTCCCATGTACGTGGATGCTTATAATTGTACATGCGCAGGATGTGCACAATCATTCAATTGAATACCTATGTTTGGCCATCGATTTGGGGGTGGAAAGCAATGGATTTTGTGAGCTTGGTGTCCAAAAGAGACTAGAGACTTGACCAAAAGGTATCGAGGAACCTATTGTCTCGGTCAAAGATGATGGTTTGTGGTATCCCAAAGTGGACCCACACTCGTTCGAAGAAGATCTTAGCAGTATATGTTGTTGTGACAGTCTTATTACATGTGGTGAGGATGGTCATTTTTGAAAACTGTTCAACGACCATAAACACACAGTCATTTCCTTGCTTGGTGGATGGAAATCCATACATGTAATCCATTGAGATGGATTCCCAAGGCTTCTCGGTAATAGGAAGAGGGGTGTATAATCCTTGCTTCTTGATGGTTGGATTGGACATGGCACAGGAAGTGAAAGATCTGATATACTTGTTGATGTCCTGTCGAAGTTTTGGCCAATAAAAATGTTTCTGAAGAACAACCATAGGTTTCTCCACGCCAAAATGTCCTGCTACTCGACTGTAGTTGGATTGCCAAATCATCTTTGCACGCTTGCTTGTAGGAACACAAACATGGCCCAGGTGGCATAAGATTATGTCACGAATGTGAAAATCAATGACAGGTGTGCCTCTACCCAAGAGCTGATAGGTGGTGGCAAAGTCTGGATCTTGCTGATAAAGTTGGGGCCACTCATATGCTTCATGTCCACAGGAATGGAGCACAGTGGTGAGTGCAACCATAGGAGGCTGGATAAGGCAGTCAGTGACAGGATTGGAGATACATGTCTTATACTTTATGTTGATATGAAACTGCTGCAGGTAGGTGGACCACTTATTATGGCGATCATTCTGCAATTTCCCTTGTGTCTGTATGAACTACATAGGCTTGTGATCAGCGTGTATGATCGTCTCCTTCCCCAAAATGTAATGTTTCCATTAACGACATGCTTGTACAATGGAATACATTTCCTTGTCATAGGTGGTGTATTTCCAGACAGTATCGGAGAGTGTCTCACTATGGTATGCCACTGGACTCCTGTGCTGAGTGAGAACTATGCCCACAACATAGTCAGATGCATCAGTCTCAATCTCAAATGGTTGTTGCAGATCGGGCAAGGAGAGTACTGGAGCTAAGCACATGCGATGCTTCAGATCATCGAATGCTCATTGTTTCTCCTTCCCCCATATGAAATTGGCCCTACCACCACCTTTGGTAACTTGGCTGAGGGCCCATGTAATATGGGATAATCCCAACACGAACCGTCGGTAGAATTTGGCTAGTCCCAAAAATATATGAGGCTTGCTCAGTGTGGTCGGGGATGGCTAGTCATGGATGACTTGGATCTTAGTTGGATCAACATGTACCCCATGATCATCAACAATGTAGCCCAAGTATTGGACCATGTTCATGCCAAAAGATCATTTTTCCAAGTTGGCATAAAGCTTGTGCTACCGCAGAGTGCTCAAAACCTATTGAATATGCCGCATGTGCTCCTCCCACGTTCTACAGAAGATGAGGATATCATCCAAATATACTACCACAAAGCAGTTGGTGAAGGGTCTCAATACATCATCCATCTATCTCATGGTGGATTGGTTAAGACAAAGGGCATGACCAACCATTCGTAGAGACCTTCTTTAGACTTGAAGGTTGTCTTCCATACATCAGTTGGTTCGATGGGAACCTGGTGGTAGCCAGACTTTAGGTCAATCTTGTTGAAGAACTTGGCCCCCTTGAGTTGGTCAATACGGTCATCAATCCTGGGAATGGGGTAGCAATTCCTGACTGTGAATTTGTTTAAGGCTCTATAATCAATGCAGAGTTGCCAAGTCTCGTCCTTCTTCTGCACTAGTACAATCGGGTTTCCACAAGGGGAGGAGTTAGGTCTGATGTGACCCTTTTGAAGAAGATTTTGGATCTGATGCCTGATTTTGTCATTCTCCATCAACGAGCGCCGATAGACTGGTCCATTAGGTAGAGGTGTGCTAGGGGTCAGATCAATTGGATGCTTGACTTGGCAATGTGTTGGTACCCCTTTAGGTGAGGAGAATATGTCTCTATATTCTTCCACGATCTTGTCCACTTGTTGTTGCTGCAAAGAGAGGCGTTGTGTAGAGGCCATGGATGTGGCAGTGAACTTCTTCTTACTTTGATCACAGATCACAAAGAAGATGAACTTCCCAGTTCGTGAAATGACCTTATTGCATTGCTTAGCAGAGATTAAAGAAATAGCAGTAGGTGACGCTACCTCGGGGATCCTGTACAATTGTCTACCCAAAGTAATAATAACATTGCAGGGTCTAGACTCATACACATCATGATGCTTCCATAAATATGGTTTTCCTAAAATAACATCACAAACTTCAAGGGGAGAAAAATCACACAGTACCTCATCTTTGAAAGGCTTGATGCCATAGGGAAGACGACACGATTGGCTGACACAAATATCTCTTCCTTGGCGAAGCCAATCGATGGTGTAGGGTTGCGGGTGTGGCGTCATTGGCAGGTCCAGCCGCTTGACGAACTCTTCTGAAATCAGGTTCTTCTAACTACCATCGTCGACAATGAAATGGATCAGATCCCCCTTGACCCACATCTACAAGTGAAAGAGGCATTCCCCTTCCTCTGGTTTTTCTGGTTCACTTGGTTGGAATTTGGTGGTAGCGATAATGGCACTGGGTTCAACATCAATAATCTGCTTCCCTATTTCGGGATTTGACTCAGAATCAGAATCGGCCTCTGACTCGGAATCCTTTAGCTCAGCCACGAGGGATTACTTGGAGTGACATTCTTCGATGTTGTGCCAAGGAATTTTATGGTACTCACACCATTTTCCCATGTCCTTATTCGTCTTCTCATTGCCCTTCTTGTGTTGCGGCTTGGACTGGTTGTCCTGGGGGCGGCCATCTCGACCCAATCCCTTGTTGTGTGGGTTGGGGCTGCGTTTTCCCTGCTTAAGTTGTGAGGGGTTTGCAGATCCAAACTCTCGTCATTTCTGCTTAAATTTTTGTTTGATCTTGACATCGTATTTATAATCCATGACTAATGAGGAGATGTCTAGGAACTCCATTTTTGTTTGAATGTATCTATGCAAACAACTGCGATATTTGAGCACCAGATGACGCTCAGAATATTTGATACCCAATTTGGTGCGTAGGGTATGGAAAATATTGGTGAAGTCTGGTACTGTCTGGTCCCTTTCTTGATGTAGGGTGGTCCATCTGGTGTACTGGTCCTCGTAGCTTCCAGCATGGTAGTATTGTTCTTTAATGGCATCCTGGAAGGAATCTCATGTAGGGGCCACCACAAAAATTGTAGATTCCTCCATGGCCCTTTGCTCAGATTAAGTATCCCACTAGTCTTTAACATGGGGAATGGCCTTGAGGAGTGCAAAAGTGATATTTTCCCTATACGAAAAATTGTGGGCCGAAAAATATCCTTTGAGAAGATTCAACCATTTATCTACAACATCCGCATCTATCAGTCCTTCAAATAATGGAATATCAAAATTTACATGTACCTTGAAGGGGATTGCATGGCCTCTTGATGAAGATGCTTCTCCCATGGGAAACCGTCGAAGGATCTGCACGAAGTTGTCCATCATTCCATTCCTTTGTCGCACGAGGGCTTCCTCGAGCAACATTTTAATAGGATCTCCTGCTCCATCATCTTTATTTTCGTCTCCCATGGGTTGTTGTCGGGCTCAACATGACCGATCTGTTAATGGTGCGATTGGTTCGAGTCCCAACTTCTTGTACCCAGACCTTGTCGGGGACATGCATGAAGAAAAATAAATGAAGAACATACCGCTCTGATACCACTGATCCGGATTTAGGAGCGGAGCAAACTAATTAATAGATTGCATACAATAAACATAGAGATAGGAAGAATAACACAAATATCTAATGAACAATATCTTCTATTAAATAATCAAATAGGTTAAAACTGTAAAACTACAAAACTAAAACTTGCTCGAATGGTGGTAGCTATCTCTAAGAAGAGATGTGGCTGTTACGCGTATCTGTATGAGAAGAATGGATTGCAATGAGGCTCCAGAGGCCCTTTTCATATTACTCATGAATGCCAAAACCCTAGACATTCAAAAACCTAACCCTAGAAGGTGAAACGCCAAAAGTCATGTGGGCCCTATGTGTAAGTTGGTGTAATTTGGTACCTCAACTTCCTAGGGTTGTAACTTTTGCATACAACCTTCATTTTAGGTGCATGATAGCTCGTTGGAAAGGTCTTTCAGAGAACTACACATTACGCCGTCAAACTCTAACTCCGTCTACAATATGACTGTGGCGAGCCAGAAAAACAAGGTTTAGGGCCCCAAAATAGCCTTGGAAGTACAACAAGATGTGCTGACATAAAAACATACAAAATAAGCCAGTTGGATTAGGCGAGAGGCCACCCTATCCACCTGGAAAATGTGCGAGGCTTCAGACAACTCTAGAAGTGTATAACTCACAATTATAAAGCAGTACAGAAGAACCTATTGAACAAAAATGGACACGAGGAGCCAGTTGGAATAGGTGGGTGGCCACCAATATCCACCTGGATCAATCCTCCCCCCTTAGGAAACAATGGTCTCCATTGTGTTGAGTTCCCCCATCAGGTGAGAAAACTTATGTTGGATTTGGCCCCGGGTGAGCCACTTGCCTTGGTGTAGGAGTTTCCCTGCCTTGACAACCCGATAAAGCTGGATCTGTTGTTGGCAAGTGCCCTTGACCTGTGTGTCCACTATCTGATTAGTGGATGCTTGTTCCATGCAGTCAGGGTTGAGCTTTGTTGGTGTCAGTTGTTTTGTGATCTCAGATGTGTCCAATAATGGTGGAAAATATCGTCGAAGGAGGTCCACATTGAAGACTGGATGCAGACCAAGGAAGGGTGGAGTGTTGAGCTCAAAATTGTTGCTACCCACAGCCTTGGTGATAGTGTAAGGCCCATAACGAAGTGGGCGAAGCTTTCGATGGGGCCTAGTGAGATGCTCCTTCTACAGATGTAACTAGACTTTGTCGCCAACCTAAAACTAGTGTGGTACCCTGCGTTGATCATGGTGCTACTTGTACTTAGCACTGGATTTCTGCAAAATCTTCTGGACCTGTTGGCGGATGTGCTGAAACCGCTGAATGAATTTGGTGGCTTTGTCGATCGCAGACTGATCATGGCACTGCTTGTACATTCCGCTGTCAGACTCCGACTCCATCTACAGTCTGATTGTGGCAAGCCAATTAAACAACATTTAGGGTGCCAAAAAATCCCTAAAAGTACAGCAAGATGTGCTGACATGAAAACATACAAAATAAGTTAGTTCGATTAGGCGAGAGGCCACCCGTATCCACCTGGAGAATGTGTGGGGCTTTAGACAACCCCAAAAGTGTAGAACTCACAATTATAAAGAAATACAGAAGAACGTGTTGAACAAAAACAGACACGAGGAGCCAGTTGGAATAGGTGGGTGGCCTCCAATATCCACCTAGATTAGAAAACCTCGAAGGGAAAACCAACCAAGGAGAGATTATTTTATTAATGAGCTCACACGAAAATTTCTGAGTTTACAACAATATTCTTTTCAGCAAGAGATACATAATACTTATCTCACTAACTGAGCAAAAGCTATACCTCATTTTTTGTGCTAGACAACCTTGAAATCTAAGCTTTATTTCCTGTACAAACAATACAACTTGTACAGTAAAAAACAACAGAAAAGTGCCTCGATTTTTGTGCCCATCTTTGTATGAATTTTCTAGTAGCAAGAAAACACCTAGAAATGCATGCTAATACTCAACCTCGATTTTTGTGCCTATTATAGCTGCATAGCCTGCATAGTAAATGTTGTATGGCCCTCCTAAAACCATATTGCACAACCCTCCTTTGTTGTATGGTATTGGACAATATTTAATGCTGAAAATATCCTTGGGATGTGTGCCACCCTCTCCTTGGTATCTGCATCGATCCTCTTTTGTTTCTCCTCTTTTCCTTTCATCTCTATCTCTCTTGGAAAAAATGTCTCTTCACTTTCCCTCTCAATATCTCTTGAAAAGTGCGCCCCATCTCTCTCAAAAGCTTTTTTTATTTACTCATTAAAGAGTAACTGTCGTAACCCTAGATCTCAATGGTTGAGTCAATCTTGCTCCACAAGATCAACAGACATGACTTAATCTTTCATTGAGTTCACTTAAATCACTTAAGTGACCCAAACTTTATAAAGTCACTTTTACTCATTAAATAATAAAAGACTCCACTTATCTTTATAAAATCACTTTACAAAGTTAAGTCGCTAGAGAGAGACTTTTGCTCGGTCACTTCTACATGTTGGGCACTGCCAATGCAAAAGTATCTATGAGCTACCAAAACTAACAATAGAGGTCTAAGGAGAGGAACGATCTCATTATTCTATGTGTGAGATATCATTTGGTTGCACCTTACTAAAATGTGGATACACAACACAAGGAAGAGTTGAAACCCATTAAGTATGGTCCATTTGAGATTATGCAATAGGTGGGAGATAATTCTTTTCAATTGGAGTTTCCACCATTTATGAACATCTATTATGTTATCATTATGGAGAATTTGAATATTTAACATAGTTACCGACTTAACAAGAATTGTGACTTCAAAACGAGAACTTTGGCCCAAAAAACTCATATTTTTGGTCAAAAACACCAAAATCAACCCCTAGATCAAAAAGTGACACTATGGATAACACCCTTTTTAGAGGGGTGGTTAAAATCTTGACCTATTGCCTTAACAAGTGATACCATTACAAACAAAACCTAACTAGTACCATCACCAATAAAAAAAAACTCAAAAATCAACACCTAAATCTGAAAAAAAAACACCCCTTAAAAAAA
>SNQJ01S0200240.1:1439-13931 GCA_010110895.2 Picea sitchensis | reverse complement strand
CTATTTGCTATTCCGTAGGGACATTTTCCCAACAACACTAGCACCTCATCATCTGCCTCCACCACATCCTCTAACCATGATTACCTGCACGAATACAATAAATTTTAATTAGCAACATTTTAATATCAAGTACTCAATCAATGGAAGCCATAGTGATCCCAAGTTTTGGATTGTACTGGATCTGATACCATATGTAACGACCCCCCGTCGTTACAAAAACATGCGATGCATAACAAGTGCAATTTTTTTTTTGTAAAGAAAGAAAGTAAAAACGACAAACAATCAATCAATGCAACTTGAAGACGAACATGACACACACAATTCAGGCAACAAACAACATAACAACCTAGGTTACTAGCAAATCATGCATCTGGATGCAACACACAAACATTAATCAGAAAAAAATAAAAATGCCTACCTGCCCATCCTACCCTGGAAGGTTAGGACCTTGAGGACACATAAGAAATGCTCAAGCCCAACTTCCCATCAATTTTGACCATTTAAGGTATCAAGGTTGATGACTGTTCTGAGGAACAAGGAGGTGTCTACATCTCGCTCGACAAAAAAAATACCATGCCTACAAAGCTAAGGGACAACATCAAACAACCTAACACAACAACATCAACTGACACATGTAACAAGAACCTTCAAAGCGAGTGAGAATTAGCAATCATTGACTCAATCAATTTCAATGGCACACAATTAAATATTCAACAACCCAATGTTCTAGTGACCCTTCAAGGCATGCAAGGGATAACTGATCAAAGACCGTAATTCATATAACCAATAAATTAAGAACTCATCTATCATCTAAATCTATCATTCATCAATTAATTTTTCGCGTGCCAGAAATAAACTGAACGACATGAGAAAGCATCCCATGACAGAGCTCTTTAGTAGTGCACCCCATCTCCAAAGAGGATACACCCCTTAGGCCCACTGCATGTCACTTAAACCCATTAACCACTTTAAATTTATTAATGATAACAAACTGATTGGAAAACAACATCACTAGTGATAACAACTGATTGGAAACACATAATTAATGATAACAACTGAATGGAAAACAACATAATTAATTATAACAACCTGAATGGAACATAATTAATGACAACAAAAAGATTGGAAAACAACATAATTAAGTCAATGAATAGTTAAACAAAACACAGTCTAGTGAGGAAATAAAAACATAATTTAATAAACAAGTATTCTGTATTAATAAATTTCATTCCCGAGTATTCTATGGAGAGACAACTACTATAAGAAGAAGTACCCATTTACTGCTTAATTCCTGCCATAATTTATTTACAGAGGTTGCATTTATTCACAAGTACCAACTCGTTTTATTTTCTTAATTAATAAAATGGGGCTCACAATTCCCTATCAACAAGATGAAGTTGTTTATATCTGATCTAGAATAAATGTGATGTTGATATTCTAGAGGTTATATGCATCCACCAAAAATATAATCACAATCTCAGACCAAAAAGATAAATCGCGATACTTATTACAACAACGCATGTACAATGTGTGCACTTGGGAGCTGTGCCAAGACTTGAAATTGGACAGTAAATGAGGAGATGAAACTCGATTTCCACCACCACTCTAACACTACAGTAGCAAATATTCATTAACTCACAAGGATTGTGATGGGTGCACCGTCCATCCTAAGGTAGATAACAATGAAAACGCCATATTATGATAATACTGATTCAATGTTAATAATATGAATTCACCTTCCATATAACTATGGAGACCACACTAAAGTATAAATAGTAATCATTCACTTCGTGCAAATCTAGGTAGCACATATGGCATGGTAAAATAAATTCGGAAAATGTAAGGATTTAATATTAACGGGACAATAATTGTGTTCAGTTCTGAGGGTAAATAAGAACATCGGACCAAGGTATTCCCACGTGAAATAGGCACCAATACAGAGAATAAAGCACAAAATAAAAGAACAATAGTCTTCACTTTCAATCATTGTCTATGGATCCTCGAAAATCCTAACTCAGTCCCTAAATAAAGGACTTCGAAAAAAATTAACAGGTGGCAGATGTTGGTGGAAGATCGAAAATTCCAAGAATTACTTAAGGGAAAAGGCACTAGATTTCAATGCCCTGATCACTGAGGGCATGCTAAGGATGCGCTTAGGAAGAAACTGTCCAACCAGATGAGCTGCTAAGAAGGAATCAAGATTTCTCAAAATAAAGAGATTCTCGGCTTGTTTATCATGGAAAAAGGGTAAGGCAGTCGTACTTCTTTGATTAGAGTGCATGGAAAACTTGACGACCAATGAAAATCTCGTGGAAAATTTATCTTCATGAATCGGAGACCAAAAGAGTTTTAGCATTTAGGTCTAGTTAACCAAACAATAATGATACGATTGAAGAATTTACTGAGTCATCCAGATAGACGAAACTAGATCAACAATGAATAAACAAAAAAAACAAAAGGCTTAATACCTCAATCTTACATCACTAACTGCACATGCAATGTATATCACGATGAATAACATAATGATTTATAAAAATATCGTATTTACATTAAAACGAGCACATGGCGATGGTAACATTAGTGAACAAAACAAAATCGAAATGTAATAGCCTCATAATCATTTCATTACATTCACAGAGAAATGATAAACATCAGTGAATAACATATGAATATAATTATATAAACCTCATATACATTTCACTACATGCACATAACGATGATAACAACAATAAATAAAACATGATTTGAATTGCATTAACCTCGTATATATTTCCCTACATACGCAAAACGATGAAAAACATCACCACAATAAAATAGTGGCGTTACAGTCTATACAATAGAAACATTTCTAACAAAATATCATTACTAGCAGGAGGGTCTTCGATGAATTGAAACTTGTCGACCAAAAAAAAATAGGGACAACAAGAAGCCCATGACTCCATCACACTCTAGACTCCCACACCCCTTTCTCGGAAAGTTAAAGAGGACACAATGACGTTGAGACCATAAATTCAATTAAAAACACAATGAACCCAAGCATCCAATCACAACTACATACTGGCGAAACAAGAATGCGCAAAAAGAAAAATTTAGCTATATTTCAACAAATCACACATGTGCGTTATCGCTTGGATAAATATTCATATGCAAAAAATAAACAATATTTTTCTTTTAAAACCATCTACTCATGCATGCTTCGACGTTGCAGAAATACATATAAAGGAATTTAACAACTATTCAATACAAATTATACACATGCATACTGTAGCGAAATGCAATGACTCATAGTCATTGTCCTGCACGCCCTCCATCCAGCTCTCACTTGCCAACCGATGAGACCTCACCGGTACGTCCCATCCAATGCTAGGGGTACTCTTCTTCCCCATGAGCCCCCCAATCAACAAAGGGGCCACATACACAATACCAGAGAATGATAGCTCCCAGCTCACCTCGCAAAGTCAAGCTACCACTCGTTACGTGAGGTGGGTATCCCCACTCCCACAAGAGAAACTCAGTCAAGATAAAATTTTGGTAGGGTAACATTACACAATCCATAGGTGATCCATAATCCTCCTTCGCCATCCTTTTTATAGATTTTTCAAGTGATTAGTTTCCCAAATCCTCATTAGATTCCTTTTTCATTTATTTAATTAGGAAAAACCTCCCCCGTGCACATGTCGCCCGATCCCCTAGTTACACCAGAAAATCAATTTTATTTATTAATTAAATCTTCCTATTTTCCTCACCCACCTAAAAGAATTCCTAAAAATGCTCCTCGGTGTCCCAATATTCCCTTACAATTCTTAAATGACTTACGTCTTACTTAAATCCTAGTTGAGTTCATAAATAGAAAGTTCCAAAGGCTAGATTCCATACTAAATTAGATGCACTACATGATCCAAGGATGCGACTCTCCTATTTCCATTGTATTCATGTGACATTCCCTTCAAGACACACTACGTGATCAAAGGTTTCCACTCACCTCTTGACTAAATTTGGTAGACTTCAAACCCCTGGAGTCAATACTCCGTCAGGTGATCTTATGGGAGACTAAGGGCATCTAAGGAATAAGGACCCTACCTTATTGCGATCCCTTTAGAATCATCGTGAGCGATTGTCATAGTCTTCCCTCACGACATCGCGGGTCTCTTGAACTAGGTAATCGTTAACCTACAGTTCGAGCCATGATAGGAGTGCTAGTAGGTTGTGGCAGGGTTGTTTCCACACCTCTCCCTTGATGTCTCTGGTTGTCGTCTGTGACCCCTTTACTCCAAATGTGAGTCTATTCGGTAAGCTATCCTTAGCCTGCATCCATCAATGAATCATGTCAGCAATAACAATCAACATCATAATATATAATAATATGTACATATGTCCCATAAACAACATTCAAACCCTAACAGTCCACTCCTTGACTCGATCCAGAGTCTAATGAATTTCATCAATGCCTCGGCATCCTCAATATCCAGAGCCCTGCACACTCAGGAGAACCCAGTCAATAACACTTGTCGATGTAAATACAACAAAAATAACATATCATCAAATCCACAATATCTCATAATCATAATCAAAACAACCAATCATATAACGAACCAGATCACTTGCACGCAAGTGTCCTCAAAGAATAAGTCATCCCAGTGTGCTCAAGGGCGGGATGTTACAGTTTTTCCGATTAAATTTGGTTTT
This sequence comes from Picea sitchensis, assembly GCA_010110895.2. NCBI lineage: Eukaryota > Viridiplantae > Streptophyta > Pinopsida > Pinales > Pinaceae > Picea > Picea sitchensis. The sequence continues at coordinate 9,245 of SNQJ01S0200240.1, read as the reverse complement.
ATCTCCCATTATAAGTTTTACTTATGTCCTTGGGTTTTGGTTAAGACCACCTATATTGTTGATTTTTGTTGGCGACCTAATCCTCGCCAACAAAGTCACGCGGGCATGACAAAAATTATTTGAAGATCTAACTCTAATTTCCTAGGAAGTCCTCCATTAGAAAGCATACCCTACCTCTACAGAACTCATAATAGAACCCTTATTCTTCCATCAGAGACAACAATTACTCTTAAAGGGAGAACATTTTGTTCTATATACACTCAACTTCGATCTCGATATTGAAACCCCATACAAATCCCTCGCCTCCTCCCTAAAAAATTATCAAAGATAAACGATGGAATTCTCAGTTTTCATAGGTTTCGTGGAACGTTTTGAATGATGGATTGATGACGATGATGTTTCTCGAGTTCGAAAATCTCCAATTCATTGGTGTGGCATTCTATCTGGCATCCAGGTATTTATAGGTCCAGTTTGATAGGTCTCTTCATTATCTTAAAGATGTTTGCAGTCAACTAATAGGGTTTTATGGAAGGAGTGGTTACACACCCTAACTCCATTACTGATTGATCCTCAAAGAAGGAATATATCTCCTATTGGTAATATTAATGTAGATTATACACCCACAAGTATGATTACAAGTGCCTCTATGGATAACAGGAAAGAAGAATGACATCCTACAATCAATGCCATAGAATACTATTGGGTGTGATCGAATTGGAACAATAGTACAACTCATTAGCTAGGTCAGCAGGTGAAATTATCATTTGGGAGGGAATGAACTCCATTGGGTGTGATATAATTGGAATAATAGTCAGGTACGATTAGTGCCATTTAATATGGAAAATATCCATTCGGTATTGGAAACTAAATTTCTTAGCTTGATGGAAAAGGGGATGAGAAAAAAAGGTATTGCTAAGTCTGGAGGGTGGTGAGTTCATCAACAACTTCATTAGATGAGTTCAGTGGAAACACAAGGGATTGTTCAGTGAGAAGGGGGCAGAGACCTTCCCCCGTAGTCCGAGTTTTAGGTGTTTGCCTCAATTGGGAGTCAGGGAAGCTATGGCTCCCTGATAGGGGTACCCAATAGGAATCATCAGCCAACAAGGACTCGTTATCCTGGTAATGATGCCTCGGCCTCAAGGTTGCAACGTGAAGCTTTTGATGTAACAATTGTCCTTTTTTTTCCATTGTGAATTTTTTGATGCAACAACTATCTTCTTTTCTTCCATTCCTCCAAGTTTACAATACCATGTGGAAGAGGTGGAGGAAGTATTTCACTAGGAAAGAACCAAAAACACTAAACAAGAGGTGGCATAATCAACAATTCTTTGGATTGTTGATGCTAGGATGACTTGGGCTAGGTAGAAAAAGTATTGGAAGATAGTAGAGATTTATTGGCATATCAAAAATTTCTTGGCCAGATGTGGAGGATCAGAATACGATGGAACTTCAATTGGACAAACTTTCATTTGATGATTCATGAAGTTAGTGGTTACAACTTCAACCCCTAGAAGTACTGCTAATTCATCCCTGGAGAAAACCCAGGTGGTGATGCTACGATTTCACTAAGTAGTAGATAGTTTTTGATTTATTTTATGAATTATCAAAGAAGATTTAAAGGCCAATTTCTATATGGATTGTTTTTTTGGTTTTTTAGATCATAAGATTTTATTTAAAAATATTGGAAAAACAGTTTTTACGGAGGACCTTTGCCTTTGCCACTGATTTATTTTTCCTAGTGACATGCCAACAACAAAGGCTTTTTGCATATATGATATTTTGCTAGATTAATAGAATTTTAGTCCGATGTACTTAAAATTTATTTTTCTTATAATTATTTATTATTCAACATTTAATTTATTTTTTATTTTAACATGAGTAATTAGTCATCCACAATCATGTGAGCATTTTACCCTTTGAACTTAAATTGGCCCATAGGTTTTTAAAAATTTGGATTCATTTCTTGAAATTTAGATTTTATCTTTTTAAGAATTTGGATTGGGAATTAATTTATCTGATTCATTCATTATATTTTTATTTGCGGACATAAGCTATGTGTCTTTGGCGATCAAAAGGAATCATATACCTCCTCATCAAGCACCTATATCCAATGGTTTGGTTTCCCTATACCTACTAAATCTAAGTATTTTATTTTAATCTAATTTTTTTAAATCTTTATTTTAATATCTAAGCCTAAATCTATCTTTATTTTAATATCTAAACCTAAATATTTGTACCTATATCCAATGGTTTGGTTTCCCTATGAAATCCTTTATTTTAATCTTTAGGAAAAATCTCAATCTTTATTTTAATGTTACTATGGAGAAACCTAAATCTTTGAGGAAAATACAAATCTTTTATTTAATATAAATCTAAATATATTATAGTTGTGCCTACTTGGATATTATCTCTATCATTATACAACATATAATCTCAATTCAGTAAATGTTTCCATCATAGGTCTGAACAATTAATCTCAAAGCTTCTATATCTAGTAAAACAATGCACCCACTTTAATCTAAATCTAATTCTTTTAAATCTTTATTTTAATTTTTTAATTTAATCTAAAACTTAATTTTAATGATAATATGAAAAAATTTAAATTTTAAGTTAAATTTAACTATTTTATTTTAATTTAAATATTTTTAATCTTTTATTTTAATCTAAAATATTTCATAGTTATGACCATTATTTATTATGCCTATCCTTCTATAACATATGGATTCAATCTAGATATAAATATATGGCCATTGTTTATTATGCATATCCTTCTACAACATATGGATTCAATCTTCAATCTAGATATAAAAGATATAAATACATGGAATGAAAATAAATGTTTTGATGTTGAGTTTGAATAATTTATGTCAATATAATTTGTCCTTATTTCCTATCACGTAACAACTTTTGTATATTGGAGAACAATGTATTGAAAAAATAAAAACTTTTGTATATTGAGGGGGGGGCTTATTAGAGAAAAAGTATTTATTAAATAAATATTTTTTCTCTAATAAGCCCCCCCTCCCAGCCTCGATATAAAAGATATAAATACATGGAATGAAAATAAATGTTTTGATGTTGAGTTTGAATAATTTATGTCAATATAATTTGTCCTTATTTCCTATCACGTAACAACTTTTGTATATTGGAGAACAATGTATTGAAAAAATAAAAACTTTTGTATATTGAGAAATAATGTATATATTATATATATATTTATATATTTTCAATTTAATTCTTATTTATTTTATTTTTCATCTTATCTTATTTGGTAATTAGAGATACTCTTCCATTAAGTAGTCTTCCATTAAGTAGAAAGCACAAAGAATTTTTTTAAAATTTATTAGTTGATTTTATATATATATATATATTAATTTATTTTTGAATCATGTGTAAGTTTCACATAAGTTTTCAATGCATAGAGAAAAGTCAAATTAAAATGAAATGCATTTATTATTGAAATGAAGAAGGCTTTGAAGGTTTAAGATTGGATTGGATTGTTGGTATGGTAATATTTCAAATTAACCTATAATATGTAATGCCAAAATTTGATTGTGTGGAATGTCAATGTTTGTAAATAATTGATAAAAGGCATGTCAATATGTGTAGAATGATGTCCAAACCAATGATCGGAGTAGATAATTGAAGTCTACGTAGCTGTGAATGCAACCAAGAAAATTGAAGTCCCATAGGCTTAAATGCATGACACGTGAAAGGTGGATGACTTTCCAAAAAAGAAATGGAAATCACAAAAATAATTTCTCCTAGTGATTATTAAGGTTGGCCTCATTCGAGTTAGGACAAGATTAGAGTTATTAAATTTAGGGTTAGGGAAAAAGAATCCACTTAATTATCAAAATACATTGCATAAGCAATTTAGAGTTAAGAATGTTAAATAATTTAGAATCGAGTCAATATCTATTCAAACTAGATTGAGTAAATGTTTGTATAAAAATATTTCGTAAATTTCAATTTCAATGGGTTATATTTATTAATGTTTGTATAAAAATATTTCGTAAATTTCAATTTCAATGGGTTATATTTATTATTAAAAAAAATATTTCTAATAAAATAATTTTGAAGTTTTTTAATATATTTTCACTATTTATAAAGGAGATATGAAAGTCATCACTTTTTAAGAAAAATAAATTATAATATTAATCTTTTTATTTTAATAAAAAATGAATTCTAAAATGAATTCTAAAAGTGTATGTGGTGGTGACAAATATTTTTAATAAAATAGTTTTTAAGTTTTTAAATATATTTTGATGAGTTATAAAAAAGATGTAAAAATTATGTGAAAATAAATTCTAACATTCATCCTTTAATTTTGAATAAAAAAATAATTCTAAAATTAATTTGAGAAGTGATTTTGTAATTTTGAATAAAAAATGAATTCTAAAATTAATTACAAAAGTATGTGTTAACATTAATCCTTTAATTTTGAATAAAAAATGAACTATAAAATTAATTATATTAGAGTTTGTATTAAGAAAAGTGCTAATATTTTCCTCTTTTGGTTGTAAGTTTTTTTTTCATTTTTTTTTCATTTTTTTTTTTGAGTAGAAACCCATGTACTATGGGTCCACAATAAGAGTTAATTTAATATGAGTCATTCAATTGTCTCACCAATCCACACTAAGATTAGGAGTAGATTTATTTCTATTAGAATTTGTATTAGGGTTATTAATAATACTTTATTGTATTAAGAAGTGATTATATATTATATTATATTATTAAGATTAAAGGTTAATGTAATATAAACAATTTATTATGTTAATGATTATTAATAATATTATTAACGACTATTAACAATGACCATAATTAATATAAGAGTATTAGTTATTATTAATATACCTATTAACTATATTATAAAGAGGTACTTTAAGGGTATGTATGTATATTATACATACATACCCTTTATACAATAATTATTAATTGATATTAATAATTAGCGTCACAATCTGACAAACATAGTAACATCGCAATGTCACAAACATATTCCTGTCATCACAATGTGACAAACATAGCCCAGTTGTAGCAATGTGATGAACATAGACATAATGTTGCAATGTGACGAACATAGTAGCATCACATTTTGACAAACATAGTAACGTCACAATGCGATGAACATATCCCTATCGTCATAATGTGACAAACATAACCCCATCATTGCAATGTGATGAACATAACCGCATCATCACAATGTGTGGTTTACTCAAATGTTTCAACATGAGGAACATACTAGCATCATAATATGACAATCATAGTAACATTGAAATGTGACTAACATAGCCTTGTCATTACAATGCGATGAAAATAGTTGAGTCATTGCAATGTGATGAACATAGCGATTTTGTCACAACGTGTTGAACATAGTAGCATCACATTCTCAAAAACACAGTAATGTCACAATGTGATGAACATAGTCGTGTCGTCACAATGTGATGAGCATAGCCCCTTCCTCCCAACATGACGAACATAGCCTCATTGTCCCTATGTGATGAACATAGACTCATTGTCATAATGTGACACAAATATATTGACATCATAATGTGAGAAACATTTCCAAATGTCGCATTATGTCGAATATAATCCTTTGATGTAATGTGATGTATGCAACCCAATATTACAATGTGACAAGCATAGCCCAACATTGCAATGAGATCACCATTTATCGATGTCGTAATGTGACAAAAATAACCCATAGTCAGAAAGTGGCAAACCTATTCCAATGCCATAATGTGACAAGAAAAAACCCTACACCACAATGTGATGACTAGAACCTTACGATACCATGTGATGAAAAAAACCTAGTGTCACAATCTGATGAACAAAACTTTATCAACATTACAATGTGATATTGTCATAGTAAACTATGGGTAAACATTGATGGATTACTGAGAGGGGAGGTAAATCAATAATAGAGAAATTTAATCATTTTTAACTATATAATCCAAGTGTTATATCAAAGAAGCATTATTATCCAAAAATTGTAGAGTAAATAAGCAATGAACAAATGAACAAACATACACATATAAAGTACACCAGTGTTTTACGTAGAAACCCAAATAGGGAGAAAACCACATAATTATTTTTCTTATATGTCTTGAAGAATTACATTCATTGGAAGCACCAACTTCCTTTGTTTCCCAGTTGCAACTGGAAGGAGGCCTAGTTTCTTAGGCTACAACTTGAGGGAAGTTCAAACTCCCCATTTCTATGGCTACAAATAGAAGGAGGATACAACCCCTTATGTTCTCTGGATACAACCGGAAGGTGGCTACAACCACCTATCCTTGCCCCGTCTTGCCACCCTGAAGTAGAAGTAGAATGATGGAACCACTGTCAACCTTTCACTGTGAGATATACCATTGTAAACTTGTACCAATAAATCTGAACCATGCATCAACCATGCATCAACCTGTACCTCAACCTGTAATCAACCTATACCATAAACAAGTGCATCAACCATGCACCAACCTGTACCAAATAACATGTAATCAACCTGCACCATAAACAAGTGCATCCAACCATGTACCAAGTATGTACCAATCATGTGTCAACTACTCATCAACTATGCCTCATCAATATGTACCAACATCATCAACTATACACCTCATGTATGTGCCAACTCATCAACTACTTGTCTCAACCATGTACTCAACATTTATCTCAACCAAAATCCCTCACCAATTTCATCATCCAAATATGATTTGTAGCTCTGTAATAGACCTAGTGTATATGATCACATTCCTGCAAACCTTCCTAAACTTCAATAACAAGAGACTAGCTTTTTCATCAAACTTTTCTTTAGTCTCACATGCCTAGTTTTGGATTAGTCAACAACCCTAACTTGAAGTAATCATAACTTTGTAACTATAATGTATAAAGATATGAAACTGATAAAAAAAATTCTTCAGTGTGTTTTATGCAATTCCTCCAGGTGTCACTACTTGGAACCACTAAGAAAAAGAGTTATAGCAAAAATGGCATACCTTGTTCAATTCTGGCTTATTTTAGAGAGCGACCTTGTAGAGCGTGCCCCACACAGAATATTTGTTGAATTGATCTAAAACTATTACAAAGCATACTAAATACTGTACCATAACCAACACATTTGTTTTCACTGAATTTGGATCTGTTATGAAGAAGTTATGACGTTTTTAACCGAAACACCTATTTTTGACTAGTTTCAGGACTAGCCACAAACCCTATTTTCCACGGAGTGTAACTCCAAAAATACAATGCCCCACAAGATAATTTTTTTACCACAGATACTTGGATATGTTTTCTCAATGGAATAGAAATTTCACGGTCTGAATAATTATAGAGAAAATGGTGAGATGACCTGTAAATAACATACCTTAGAAAGAACCATCAAAACAAATTATCCTTCCTTGCATTTTGGTCTTCTTTTCTTCACCTTCCCTCAGAATTTCGGCTTATATATCCTTGGATACCATAGACACCTATAGATATTTGATATGCTCAAGTATAATTAAAATGAGAGAGTCTTTTCTCTTATTTATACTCTCCAAGTAGCTTCCTTAAAAACATCTTCTAGGTCACTTGGCCCCATGACTTTCCTTATTTTAGGGTTAACCCACTTCTAATTTCTCCATTAAATGTACTATTGAAACAATTTATTTTGTATTCAATTTGAATTATAATACACTCATTACTTCACTTTAGTATTTACCTTTTAAAATCTCTTAAACCACTTTCACTACTTTGATCTTTTGGGGCTTCTAGATGACATATGAGGGTCCTCCAACTTCTTAAGGCCATAACTCTCAAACCGTG
>SNQJ01S0200237.1:23919-36510 GCA_010110895.2 Picea sitchensis | reverse complement strand
CAGTACAACTCTCCAGGAAGAGGAAACTTCAAACCTCGCAGTGGATTCAGAGGAAGAGGATGAGGAGGAGGAATGAGTCGAGGCTGAGGATAGATCATCTGTTATAACTATGCACAACCAGGACACCTTGAAAGGGATTTTTAGAACCCTTGTACCACTTGCAGCTACTGTAACTCATTTGACCATGTTATAGAAGATTGTCTGGTGCTGCTAGCTAAGCTTCAGGAAAGACGAGGACCTCAACAGAACCCGCAAGTGAAACTGATCTATGTTGAACCTCACAGAGAAGACCCTAGAGTTGTTGTTATAATAAGAGGAGGCATTGTTACAGGAGAAGACAGACTGACACAAGGGAAGACTACAGAAGATTCAGGAATCAATAAATCTATAGAGAAGACACAAATGTTTGATGCAAAGAAAGAAAGACAAATGTTTGAGGAAGCTAGAAAAGAATTAAGAGGAGACCAAGGTTCTTCATCGAAGACAAGACTAGAAGTGAGAGAATATGGAATGCCTCTGGTATTTGACCAGTTTTCTTCACCAAGAGAAGGAAAAGAGGTAAGCAAGCTCATGGAATTTTTACATACTTGTATTAAGTTGATTCGAGATGAAAGCGTTGTACAAGAATTACAAAATTTAATCAGACAATATGTGAAAGGAAAGATAGATCCCTTACTGAATAGGGACATACACCAAATCGGTAAGAAGAGAAGGAAAAATAAGGAATTACATTTGAATGCTCAAATAGGAGAGTATGGGATAGATTATGTGGTCCTCGACTTAGGGTCAGAGGTTAATGTCATGACGAAGCAAACCTGGGCACAGATGGGAAAACCGAAGTCGATATATTCCCTTATCAGGCTTAGGATGGATAATCAACAAGCTGTAAGCCCTCTTGGTAGATTGGAACATCTCCTATTGGACATCGACGGAGTAAGAACGTTTGCAGATTTTGAGGTAATTGAAATAGTTGATGACAATTGCCCTTACCCTACACTGTTAGGAATTGATTGGGAATTCAATAACTCTACTGTTGTTGACTAAAAGAAAAGACGTATGACTTTTGAAGGATATGGCCTTAGGGTCATCGCACCTTTAGATCCAAATGAAGGTCAACGGTACACAAAGCCTATCAGAGAAGAAGACCACACATATGCACTAGAAAAAATATATAAATTAACAACCAGACAATATGATTAAATTAATCCTACAACTGATGGGAATCTAAGATGGCGAAGTGACAACACATGCTCATCAGACTCAGAAGAAGCACTGGAGAACTGGCAGAACCAGATGTATGAAGTCTCTACAAGGAGATGTGCTAGATTAACCAGAGAAGTTCACTAGATATACACAACAGTAATTAACTTACCCACCTTTGATGGTCTAAATCCTTTAGAAACCTTCTTATCAGAGTTTGAAGCAAGTGTACCAACACAACAGAGGTTGTTGGAAATGGATGAGGTCTTGAAATCCACACCAACAAGATGGCGGGGGACACACAAATGTAAAATCATAGACTGGACACAATGCCATAGTTTGATGAAAACACAGTTCTTAGCACAAGTAGAAGGCTGTGAAGTTCGCTACACAGGTTGAAGCTGCCCAAAGGACCATGTGAGAAGCTATGAGGAAGCCTAGAGTTACATCCCTCATAAGAAGTGGGTACAAAAATTCATCAAGATGTTGAACACGACACCTATCAGCTGGTACCTCCAAGCAGAACTGCGCCTCATCATTACAAATTGGAAAGGTATGACTCAAAATTTTGTAACTACCTTATTATTTGAAAGTCCATATCCATCAGTAGATCAAGCATTACAGATTGTGAGACAAAAAGTATTCAAGGAGGTATCTAGCCTTCCCTTAGAACAGGAATAGGACGAATGGACTGCGCCTCTCTAGAAATTGCAACGCTGTTACAACATCAATGCCGATGAAGATGATGATTCGAGGAAGGTGAACATCATAGAAATAGAGGGCCAGAGAGATGTGGAAGGACCAAGAGTTTATATTCCATTCATTGGACATCCAATCAAAATCAAGAAAGTCAATATTGGAACAGAGAGCACACCAAAGTTTGCAAACATTGGAGATTATTGGGATGCCGCTACCATTGATAAAATTACAGAATTACCGCATGAATATCAGGACTTGTTTCCAACCAAGTTCAATGATATGAAGGGAATAAAAGGGCCTATGGGTGAGATGAGAATCCCTTTGAAACCATATGCAAGACCATTCAAACAAATACCCTACAGACTGAACCCCAAATACAAGGAGAAAGTCAAGATTGAGCTTGATAGATTGCTGGAAGCAGGGACTATAGAACCTGTCGAAGAGTCAGAGTGGATTAGCCCTATGGTGGTGCAAGACAAGAAAACATGAGATATCATGATATGCATAGATCTCAGGAAGCTGAATGATGCTTTTTTGCACGACCCCTTCCCTACATCATTCACCGACGAAGTGTTAGATAATGTGGGAGGCCAGGAAGTACATTATTTTACAGATGGATTTTTAGGATACCATCAGATCCGAATTGCCAAGGAAGACTGCCATAAGAACACATTTGAAACAGAATGGGGATCCTACCAATATACAGTGATGCCATTCAGATTGAAGAATTCCCCAACGATATTTTCCAGGGTGGTGGTCAAAGCGTTCAGAGATTTTTTTCATAAATTTCTAGAAGCATATTTTGATAACTGGACTGTGTTTAGTTTGTTGAAAAATCAAGTTGAATGTCTAAGACTAATGTTGGATAAATGCAGGCAGTGTAAAATTTCTTTGAACATAAAGAAATGTGTTTTCTTTTCACCATTTTGCGTGTTGTTAGTTCATATTGTATGCAAGCAAGGATTGCTAGTAGATCCATCCAAGATCGCCATTATAGTTGATCTACCCCCTCCTACGCCAGTCAAACAGCTGCACACTGCGTTGGGACATACTGGCTATTACAGGAAGTTCATTAAGGGCTATGCTAAGATTACTACGCCCATGGAGAAACTATTGAATAAGTATTTTCAGTTTAGTTGGATAGAAGAATGTCAGCAGAGCTTCGACACACTGAAACAAAAGATGGTTACTGCACCTATTCTGGTTTTCCCTGATTGGAGCAAACAGTTTCATGTGCATGTCGATGCATTGTCCATTGCATTGGGAGTTGTGTTAGCACAACCAAGAACATGAGACATTGACCACCCATTATCCTTTGCTAGTAGGAAGCTATCTACAACTGATATTAATTATACCACTACTGAAAGAGAGGGATTAGCCATGGTGTATGCACTGCAGAAATTTCACCACTGATTTAAAATGTTTACTGATCACTCCATGCTGAAATACCTAGTCAACAAGACAGTGTTGGGGGGAAGGATATGCAGATGGCTTCTACTATTTCAATAATATGATTTTGAGATCATAGTAAAGCAAGGGAGAATGAACAAAGGTCCTGACCACTTATCAAGGTTGGAACATGGATAAGAGCCCACTAATTTGGAAGATGCACTGTTGGATGCACAACTACTGGACATTAGAAAGATTGATGACCACTTCACAGAGATAGTCCAGTTCCTATCAACATGAATGACACCTAGTGAGTACACAATTCCTAAGAAGAAATAGCTAGTGCTGCGTGTTGCATATTTCTCACTTATAGATGGACATCTATACAAGATGGGACTGGATGAGATATTGTGAAGGTGTGTTATGGAGGTAGAACGACCACTGATCCTTGAAGAAACTCATGAGGGCATCATAGGAGGAAATTATGTAGGGAAAGAAACTGCGCAAAAGGTTCTTAGAGCTGGTCTTTGGTGGCCTACTTTACATAGAGATGCTAAGGACTATTCTAGAGCCTGTGATGTATGCCAGAGGGTTGGGAAACCATCCAGAAGAGATGAAATGTCATTAGCACCACAACTGACCCTACAAGCATTTAAGAAATGGGCCATTGAATTTGTTGGAACTATAAACCCACCAAGAAACAATACATAAGAAAGGTACATAATTACAACAATAGAGTACTTGACCAGATGGGCCGAAGCAAGAGAAGTCAAGGACTGTAGTGCAACTACGGCTGCGCGCTTCATATTTGATGACATCTTAACTAGGTTTGTGATCCGGATTTTATGAGCAGAACGAAATGACTACATATTATTACCAAATGCTTAACACAGAATAACAGAGATACAGTAAAACTGGTTTTCTATTCAATAAGGAAATAAGCTAAAACTGTAAAATGCAGTGGAAAACAAGCTTGCTGGAATGGTGGCGGCTTATCTCTGAGAAGAGATGTGACGACTGCACTCATTCGCAAGAAGATCATTACCATGAGGATCTCAAGGCATTTTTACAATAAATAGGAGTTTCAAAAACCCTAAAAATCCAAAAACCTAACCCTAGGAGATGAAGCGCCAAAATTCATGTGGGCCCCGTTTGGGTAAGTCAGTACATCAACTTCCCGGGGTCGTAACTTTTGCATACGATCTCCATTTTAGGCATATGATAGACCATTTTAAAGATCTATTCGAGGACTACAACGGTTGCACAAAATTTCATGATGGAAATTTTCGGCCACAACATACCCCAAAAAATGTCGTTTAGGGCCTCAAAACGGCTCCAGAAGTTCAGGACCCGAAAAACTTCTAAAAATAGTAAATTATCAAAATTTCTAGAAAGTTGTTTTGAGCTAGCTGGGAAAGGTGGGTGGCCACCAATATCCACCTGGATCAGTTTGGATGCCCAAATATCCTTATGAGTGATCAAGGAAGACATTTCCTCAATAAGACAATTGAAGCCTTGATTGACGAATTTGCAGTCCACCATCAAAAGAGCACACCGTACCATCCACAAGCAAATGGGACAGTTGAAGAATTCAACAAGATTTTGGAAAAAACAATAACCAAGATTTTATGTGTGAACATAGATGATTGGGATTTAAAAGTACTAGCAGTGTTATGGGCCTATAGAATCACTTGCAAGAAGCTGACAATGCAGACCCCCTTCAAGTTGGTATATGGTCTTGAAGCTATTGTTCCAATAGAATATTTGGTACCAAGCCTAAGAATTGCTACCTTTACAGATATGGATGACACTGGAGCTATTCAAGAGAGGCTTGCACAGTTGGTTGAATTGGATGAAGACAGATTTATTATAGGATTCCATCAGCAGGTTCAGAAGGAAAGAGAGAAGGCCTATCATGATAGGCACATCAAGAAGAAGGCATTAAAACAAGGAGACTTAGTGCTGGTCTATGAAAGCAAGTTCATAAAACATCCTGGGAAGTTCAAAATGCATTGGCTAGGGCCATACAAGATCTTTTATGTTATAGAAGGAGGAGCTGCACAACTGAAAATGGTGAATGGAGAATGGAAGGAAGGATTAGTGAATGGGAGTCAGATGAAGTTGTACTATGACAACCAGCTTCCTCACATCTCTCGATGAAGGCATGAAGAAAAGGGTCTAGGTACTAGGTGCAGTTGAAACTGGGTACCAGACACAGAAAAGATAGTCTGCACAAGGGAAAAAGAGGAGGCATCAAGCATAAAATAGAGGCTGCATTGTGCATTCAAGAATCAAAGTAAAACAAGAAGCTTAGATCTGAAGTGCCTCGGGACGAGTCACATGTGAGTGTTGGGGGCCTATTGGCCCTTCGTTATGGAAGCAAGCGAATATCAAGGAAGAAAAGGGAGCAAGCGAACTTCGCGGAAGACACAGTGACTGTTATTGGGTCGAAGTGAGAAAAAGAGCAGAAAAGATGGAGCGAAGCCTGAGAAAACAAGTCGTTGGAAGAGGAGACTGAGAATGACAAGTCAACAAGGAAGAAGGATCGTGGAAAACTCAGCAAGAGGAAAAAACTACTGATGGATGCTTTGGAGCACTGCGTGAAAAGGAAGGAAATATAGGCTGGAGAAGCCTTGGAAATATGGGTCAAGTTGAACTAGGGTTTTAGAAACCTAGGGTTTTGGTGTCTAGGGTGTTGGAAACCTAGGTTTTGGCCTAAGGTCGTCGGTGAGATATTGTAATGTATAAATAGAGGTCTAAAGGGCCTAGGTTTGGTTGGTACTTTGGGTTGGTACGATAATGTTGTTATTTTTTCTCTTCGTATTGAGTTAATTTATAGAGGAGTATGTGTGAGAGAGAAGTGTTGAGTACAAGAGCCTTTTGGATTGTAAGATCTTCAACTGGGTGCGAAGATCAACCCTGCAGCTGGGTGCATAGGCAGGGGAGAGAAAGAGAGGAGAAGAGAATATATGCTAGCTAAGATCACAAAAAAGAACTGTATGCTTTACATCAATATATTATAGCATAGTTGTTGGCCCTTGGTTATGGAAGGAAGCGAAGAACAAGTAAGAAAAGGTAAAAAGTGAACTTCACGGAAGACACAGTGACTGTCATTGGGTCGAAGTGAGAAAAAGAGCAGAGAAGATGGAGAAGAGTATGGAAAATAAAGCCGTTGGATGAGAAGATCAAGGTTGATAGATCAACAAGAAAGAGGGATCGAGGACAACTCAACAAGTAGAGAAAGTCACCGTTGGATGCCTTGGAGCACTGCATGAGAAGGAAGGAAAGACAGGCTGGCAAAGCCTGAAAAAAGTGGATCAAGTTGACCTAGGGTTTTAGACACCTAGGGTTTTGGTATCTAGGGTTTTTGGCACCTAGGTTTCGACCTAAGGTTGTCGATGAGGTATTGTAATGTACAAATAAAGGTCAATAGGACCTAGGTCGGGTTGGTACGATATTGTTGTTGATATAGCTCTATTTTTATGGTGAGATATTATTGTATTGTGAGCAAGAAGTGCTGAGAGAGAGCCTTCAGATATTGTAAAATCTTCAACTATGTGCGAAGGTCAAGTCCTGCAATTGGGTGCGCAGGAAGGGGAGAGAAAGAGAGAAGGGAGGGAGGATCTGCTAGCTGAGAGCGCATAAAATAACTGTATGCTTTATCTTAATAAATCACAAGCCAGTTCTGTGGATGTAGCCCTAGAGAGAGGGTGAACCACGTACATGTTATGTTTTGTGTGTGATTGATTCTTTGATCTTAGCCACTATTATATTTTTATTTGCATTGTTGTATTAGATCAGATCTATGAAATTTGCAAGATAGATATAGCTTGATAAGTGATAGATGCATGTTGTTTTGCTGTTGTAATAGATCCACTTGATATTCCCCTGGTTGTAGACATCTCTGTCCTACAACCCCCTCATAGTTGATTCAGGTGAGACTGCATATGCTTCGCAGGTGTTGCCGAAAGGGATAGTAGCTAGGGCTTGTTGGTGCGCTCTTGGAGTTGAACCCTAGGTCTGCCCTTGTGCCAACAAATGGTTCTGTTGTCAGGACAAGAATCTTTGTGAGGGAATGTAAAGGCAGTTCCCATCGAAGACAGAGATTCAAAAGTGGATAGAAGATCAAGAGAGGGACTTTGCTGAAGCCCAGAAAAAGAACCCTAAGCTGAGTACTGAAGATTGGCTACAAAGATACATCTTCACTGACATTCACGAGATCTTATTTGGAGGAATCCACTAGGAGTTTTTTGAGTGGTTGGCTAGGTTAGCTGATACCCAGTTTGAGATCAGATCTAGACCTCCTATAGTTTAGATGTCGATGCTGATCCAGAAGGTCAAAAGAGTTGATAATGTCATATCCAGAGCAGTAGATCATTGGATTTATAGTACCATTGGAGGGTATATCACCGAGTTTGTTGTTAACAGGGTAGAATCATATAGCCAAGCCGAGAGATACTTTTTCAAAGGACCCAGAGGAAAATTTTTGCACTTTCTGAAGCTGAGAATCAAGATGTTGTTGCTTGAAAAGAACGTCTTGAAGATACAGTAAATCGGGTGGATTTGAAAAGGCTAATGTTTAGGAATTCAGACAACGACAATGACATAGAAGCTAGACATATACGTAGTGGGAGAGTATTTTGAGGGGTTCACCTTGAGAACATGTTTTAGAAAAACTACAGGGAAGAGGGTTTCTACAGTGGAGAAGAGGCAGATCTGACAGATGAATAACATTCAAAACCCACCAGAGCAGAAGAAGGGGAAGTTGAAGAACTTCACTGGAATGAGGTAGAAACCTCAAGAACTATGCAGGATACTGAAGTAAGTAATATCAATCCTCTTGTTGTTTCAGAAATGCTAAGTAATTAGAACATTCCAAATCACCAGAGTCCACAAAGCACTATTAATAGTAGTTCAAGATCCACTCAGATAGGAAACCTAGGCAACTTCATGGTAGATGAGATGAGGCTCCCTATATTTAGAGGAGATGGATATGAAGATCCTGATCATCACTGGTTCCTGTGTGAGGTAGTATGGAACATTAAAAATATTACTAATGAAGTTGTTAAAAGAAACCAGTTTAGCACCACACTGAGAGACCGTGCGTTGAGCTGGTACATGAAGCTTGTCCAAAGACTTGTGCAGCCTAAGCCATTGAATGAGATCAAGAACACGCTAATTTCAGAGTTTAAGAAACCTAAGTCAGAGTCACAATGTATTACAAAACTGAAGGCGATCAAGAAGAAGGTAGCCAAACTTGTTTGGGAGTTTGACCAGAGATTCAAGACCCTATCAGGAAGATTGAACTTTAAGATCCCAGATGAGAAGAACAAGGAATGGTTCATCGCTACCCTGTTACCACATATAATAGTTCCCTTGATGTAACAAAAGATTGATTCATAGGCAGAAGCATTGGAGATCGCCATGAAGCTTGAATCAACCCCTATGGGAGAATCCAGCTCAGGTATGAGTCACATCTTGAGTCAGCTAACTAGTTTGTCTCTACAGGCCGAAGACATGAAGAAAGATAAGGGAAAAGACAAAAGAGAAGACATTTGGTGTGTCATATGCAGATCAGAAGGTCATGACAAGGAACACTTACCTCTATTCAATGAATACTTGGCTTGTGGAGCTCCAAGCCCCTTGAAGCAAGTCACCTTACCGTGGTGCGAAGTATGCAGAAATCAACATCACCCTAGTGAGTGCTACTACACACAGAAATATGTTTAGACCCATACAAACTTGTATTGCACATTTTTTAAATCAGTAGGGCATGATGATAGAGATTGCAGAGCTTATGATCTCATGCATGAAATATCAAGAGATATATACAAGATCCAAGGCAAAGTACATCAAGAAGGAAACAATGCATAGTATAACTCCACAGGAAGAGAAAAATTCAATCCTCGTGGTGGATATAGAGAACGAGGATGACAAGGAGGAATGGGCTGAGGCCAAGGAAAAATAATCTGTTATAACTGCATGTAGCCAGGACATCTAGCAAGGGACTGTCAGAACCCTTGTACCACTTGCAGTTATTGCAACTACTTCGAGCATGTCATTGAGGACTGCCCTGTACTGCTAGCTAAGCTTCAGGAAAGACGAGGACCTCAACAGAACCCGCAAGTGAAACTAATATATGATGAACCTCGTGGAGAATACCCTAGATTCACTGTTATTACTCGAGGAGGCACTACTACAGGAGAGGATAGAATTATCCAAGGAAAGATCACAAAAGACTCAGGTATCAGGAAAGCCATGGAGAAGACTCAGGATTTTGATGTGAAGAAAGAAAGACATATATTCGAGGAGGCAAGACAAGAGTTCAAGGGAGACCAAGGGTCTTCATAAAAACATGACCAGAAGTGAGAGAATATGGAATGCCTCAGGCATTTGATCAGTCAGCTTCGCCAAAAGGAGGAAAAGAGGTTAGTAAGTTCATTGAATTTTTATACACTTGTATTAAGTTGATTCTAGATGAAAATGTTGTTCAAGAGATACATAACTTAATCAGGCAGTATGAGCTAGGAAAGATGGACCCCTTAATGAATATGGCATTACAAAAAATTGGTAAGAAGAGAAGGACAAATAAATAATTACACTTGAATGCTCAGATAGGAGAATATGATATAGACTATGTGGTCCTCGACTTAGGGTCGGAGGTCAATGTCATGATGAAGCAAACTTGGACACTAATGGGAAACCCGAGGTAGATCTGTTCCCCTATCAGACTTAGGATGGCTAATCATCAAGCTGTCATCCCATTTGGATGATTGGAGAATGTCCCTGTGGACATCGACGGGGTAAGAACCTTTTCATATTTTGAGGTAATTGAGATAGTCGATGACAGTTTCCCTTACCCTACACTGTTAGGAATCGATTGGGGCTTTAACAATTCCACTATATTTGATCTAAAGAAAAGACGTATGACCTTTGAAAGAGATGGCCTTCGGGTCATTGCACCCTTATATCTAGTTGAAGGTCCGCAATACACAGAGCCCATTAGAGAAGAATACCATGCATACGAATTGGAAAACATCTACAAACTAATAGCCAGACATAAAGATTACATCAACCCTACAGCCGATGGGAATATGAGTTGGAGAAGTGAGAATGCATGTTCATCAGATTAAGAAGAATTGCTGGAGAACTTGTAGAACTAGATGTATGAAGTATCTACTAGAAGATGTTCTAGATTAACCAGAAGATGTGCTAGATTAACCAGAGAAGTTCGCTGGATCGACACAACAGTGAGTAACTTACCCACATTTGATGGTTTGAATCCTTTAGAAGCCTTCCTATCAGACTCTGAAGCAAATGTACCAATGCAACAGAGACTGTTGGCCATGGATGAGGCCCTAAACACTACACCAACAAGATGGTGGGGGAAACATAAAAGCAATATTACAGACTGGACACAATGTCAAACTTTAATGACAACATGATTCTCAGCACAAGCAATAAGTTTCGAAGTAAGGTACACTGGTTGAAGTTTCCCAAAGGAACATGTGAGAAGATGAAAATAGGCCTGGAGTGACATTCCTCGAGAACAATGGGTGCACAGATTCATTAACATGCTGGACACGACTCCTATCAACTCGTACCTTCAAGCGGAGCTGCACCTCGTCACTGCAGATTGGGAAGGTATGATTCAAAATTTTGTCACCACATTTTCATTTGAAAGTGAATATCCTTCAGTAGACCAAGAATTACATATTTTGAGACATAAGTTATTCTAAGAGGCATATATCCTCCCTATGAAACAAGAAGAGGACGAATGGACTGCGCCTCTCCAGAAATTGTAGAGCTGCTACAACATCAATGCCGATGACGATGATGATCCGAGGAAGGTAAACATCACTGAAATAGAAGGCCAAAGAGATGTGGAGGGACCAAGAGTTGAGCTACCATTTAATTTTCAACCAATCAAGATAAAAAAGGTCAATATTGGAACAGAGGAGACTCCAAATCTTCCCAATGTCGGAGATTATTGGGATGTTGCTACCATTGACAAGATTACAGAGTTGTTGCACGAATATCAGGACTTGTTTCCGACCAATTTCACTGATATGAAGGGTATCAAAGGACCTATGGGAGAGATGAGAATACCTTTGAAATCAGGGGCAAAGCTATTCAAGCAAAGACCCTACAGATTGAATCCAAAATATAAGGAAAAAGTGAAGATTGAGCTTGACAAAATGATGGAAGCAGGGATTATTGAACCTCTCGAAGAATTAGAGTGGATCAACCCGATGGTGGTACAAGACAAGAAGACAGGAGAAATCAAGATATGTGTGGACCTCAGGAAGTTTAATGATGTCTGTCTACATGACCCTTTCCCTACACCATTCACTGATGAAGTATTAGACAACGTGGGAGGCCAGGAGGTATATTATTTTACAGATGGATTTTCAGGATACCATCAGATCCAGATTCCTAAGGAGGACCACCACAAGACCATGTTTTCCACAAAATGGGGATCCTACCAATATATAGTGATTCCATTTGGATTGAAGAATGCCCCATCCATCTTTTCCAGGGTGGTGGTCGAAGCGTTCAAATAATTTTTGCATAAATTTTTAGAAGCATATTTTGATGACTGGATTGTGTTTAGTTTGTTGAAAAACCATATTGAATGTCTAAGGCTAATGTTGGATAAATGCAGGTAGTGTCAAATTTATTTGAATCTGAAGGAGTGCATATTCTTATCACCATTTGGAGTGTTATTAGACCATATTGTATGCAAGCAGGGATTGCTGGTTGATCCATCTAAAATTGGAATTATAGTTTATTTGACACCTCCTACTTCAGTTAAACAACTGCGCACTGCGCTAGGACATATTGGATATTAAAGGAAATTCATTAAAGGCTATTCCAAAATCACAACATCGATGGAGAATCTGTTGAAGAATGATTGTTAGTTTGGCTGGATAGGCGAATTCCAGCAGAGCTTTGACATGCTAAAACAGAAGACGGTCACTGCACCCATTCTGGTTTTTCTAGATTGGAACAAGGAGTTTCATGTGCACGTTGATGCATCTTATATTGCATTGGGAGAAGTACTGGCATAGCCGGGAGGAGGGGAGATCGACCATCCATTATATTTTTCTAGCAGGAAGCTATCTACAACTGAGATTAACTACACCACTATAGAAAGAGAAGGATTAGCCATGGTGTACGCGCCGCAGAAATTCCACCACTACTTGTTGGGAGGCTACTTCAAAATGTTTACAGATCACTCCACACTGAAATACCTGGTCAACAAGCTAGTGTTGGGGGGGGATAATATGCAGATGGCTTCTG
>SNQJ01S0200237.1:0-10205 GCA_010110895.2 Picea sitchensis | reverse complement strand
CTCCCACCTATTCCACTGGCTCAAAGACTAGTTTCCATTTTGGCAGTTTTTTATAGTTTTTCAGGTCCCAAACTTCTGGGGTCATTTTGATGCCCTAATGATGTTATTTGGGCTCTAAATAACCTATCATGTAGCCAAATTTATATTCTAGGCTAAATGAATTTTTTTCTCCATTGCATCAAGTTCCTGCATTAGATGAGGAAAATTCCATTGAATCTGACTCCTGGTGAGCCACTTTCCCTAATGAAGAAACTGCTCTTCTTTAACATCCTGATGGAGTTTGATAGTCTATTGGTATATGTACTTTGTATTGGTGTCCATGATCCGATCAAATGTCACATATTCAATGTAAGAAGGATTGAGTACTGTATGGGCCAAATGTTCGGTCACATCCAAAGTGTCCAGGAGAGGTGGAAAATATCGTCGGAGCAGTTCCACATTAAATATTGGGTGCAAGCCAAGGAAAGGAGGAATACTTAATTCAAAATAATTCTCACCCACAACCTTGGTGATGGTGTAAGTCCCATATCAGAGTGGGCACAAATTTCAATGGATTCCTGTGAGGCACTCTTTTTGTAAATGCAACCGGACCTTATCTACCACCTGAAATATTTGTGGTACACGATGTTGATCGTGGCACTGCTTGTAATTGGCATTGGATTTCTACACAATATCATGAACTTGTTGTTGGATTTGATAGATTCACTCAAAAAAATTGGATTCTTGATCAGGCTTGGTTTGAGCATGGGAGGACTCTTCATGTGTGTCTGTAATGGGTAGAGATGCGTCAATGGGGACCAATGGTTGGAACCCCAAGAACACCTGAAAAGGGATATGGCCAATATATATGTGGAGGGATCTATTGTATCTATGTTAAACATACGGAAGGATTTCATCCCATGTGCATGGATTTTTGGAATTATACATCCTAAGGATATGAACTATCATCTCGATGCTCTTCTTGCAAGGTGCCAAAATTTCCATCTTAGAGAATCGATCAATGACCATGAAGACACGATCATTCCCATGCTTGGTTGAAGGAATACCATACATGTCGTCCATGGATATGGACTCCCAAGACCTATCCAGAGTAGTAAGAGGGGTGTATATCCCCTATTTATTGATGAAGGGCTTGGAAATGACGCATGTAGTGCATGATCTGATATACTTTCAAACATCTTGTCGAAGCTTCAACCAATAAAAATTCTTTTGTAGTACTACCACTATCGTTTCTACACCAAAATTTCTTTCTTCCTAGTTGTAATGAGCTTCTTAGATCAGCTTGGCATGCTCACTTGAAGGAACACATAGATGGCTCAGATGGCATAACAATCCATCCTAGAGATGAAATTCAGGAACTATTTTTCTTGCGCTTAATGTATGATAGGCACTAGCAAAGTCATAGTCATTATTATATAATTTTGGTCATCCAAATGTCCCATGTCCACATGATTTAATAATTGTGGTTAGCACTGCCACCAGGGGATGACTGAGGGAATCTGTGACATGTTTGGTGCTACCCTTTTTGTACTTGATATTCAAGTGGAATTTCTATAGGTACATGGACCACTTCTAATGGAGGTCATTATGTAACTTTCCTTGTGTTTGCATGGATTTTAGTGGCTACGATCAATGTGGATGATTGTTTCCTTCCCTAGAATGTAATTCTTCCACTATCGACATTCCTGCACAATTAAGTACATCTCTTTGTCGTAGGTGGGGTATCTGCAAACACCATCATATATATTTTCACTGTGATAGGCTACTGAATTCCCATGTTGAGTGAGAACTTCATAGATATCATAATCGCAAGCATGTATCTCAATCTCAAATGGTTGTTGCAGGTCTAGCAGAATGAGGAATGGTGCTGAGCAGAGGCGAAATTTCAAATCCTCGAATTATTTTTATTGGGGTGAGTAGCACACAAACTTGGCCTTTGGGCCACCCTTGGTCACCTGGATTAAGGCCCAAGTGATATGAGAGAACCCCAAAACACACCACCGATAGACTTTGGCGAGGCCCAAGAAGCTGCAGAGCTCAGTCACTGTCTTCAAGGCCGACCAATTATGGATGACTTGGATCTTGGATAGATCCACATGTAAACCCTTCTCATCCCCAATGTATCTCAAATATTGGATTCTCTACATGTTGAAGGAACATTTCTGCAAATTGGCATATAACTTGTGCTATCGTAGGGTGCCAAGTACCTATTGAATATGCTCCAAATGTTCCTCCCAAGTTTTGTTGAAGATGAGGATGTCATCCAAATATAGAACCACAAAGGAATTTGTGAATAGCTATAATATACCATCCATCACCGCATGAATGTGGTCGAGGAAATAGGCAAGTTGAAAGCCATGACCAACCACTCAAAGAGGCCTTCTTTAGACTTGAAGGATTTCTTCCACACATTATTTTTCTCAATCGACACGTGGTGGTATCCTGACTTCAGATCAATCTTACCGAAAAACTTGGCTCCCTTGAGTTGATTGAGAATATCATCAATATGAGGAATTGGGTATTGATTCTTGGCCATGATCTTGTTCAGGGATTTGTAATCAATACAAATTCACTATATCCCATCCTTCTTTTGTACCAGAACAATTAGGCTCCTACAAGGTGAGGAGCTTGTTCTGATGTGTCCCTTCATCAGTAGCTCTTGGATCTGGCATTTGATTTTTTCTTTCTCCATAAAAAAAACACCTATACATAGGAACATTATGAAGAGGAGCATTGGTTGGCATATAAATGGAGTTCTTTACCTAATAGTGCACAGGCACCCTGATAGGTGAGGCGAATATGTCTTTGTACTCCTATACTATTATGTCCACATGTTGTTGTTGGGCAGAGAGACCCCATGCAAAGGTTTTAGTAGTTGGAATGACCTTTTGTTCACCATTCGATTGAACCGTATAGAGGACGAATCTCCCAGTCTAAGAGACCACCTTTTTGCATTGATTCATCGACATCAAATAGATCAGAGTGTTTGGGACTTCCTCTGGTACCCTATAGAGTTGATCTCCCAAAGTAATAATGACACTAATAGGCTTAGATTCATAAACAACATGGCACTTCCACATATATGGTTTTATCAGAAAAACATCACAAAATTCAAGGGGGAAACATCACAAAATACCTTGACTTTGAAGGGTTTGATGTTGTAGTGCAGGCAACATTGTTGGTAGATGTGAATGTCTCATCCCTGGCTGAGCCAATCAATGGTGTATGGCTAAGGATGCAACGTATTTGTCAGGTTCAACCTCTTCAAAAACTATTTTGAGATCAATTTCTTCTGGATACCACTGTCTACAATGAAATGGAGTGGGGTTCCCTTCACCCATATCTGTGAGTGGAAAAGGAACTCCCCTTCTTCAGGCTCCTCCGGTTCCTCTGGCTGGACTTTTTTGGTAGCAATGGTGACATTGGTTTTTGCATCAATGATCCATCTTCATTTTTCTTGTTCTAAATCAAATTTTGAGATAGAATCTCACCCTAGGGATTTCATCTCATCCAACAAAGACCGTTTGGAGTGACATTCATCAATATTGTGCCAAGGGATTTTGTGGAACTCACACCATTTTCTAATGTCCTTCTTCGAATTCCCATTACCCTTMTTTGCTAATGAATTGGGATGATTATCTTGGGGTTTGTTAGGGACCTAACCCCTCACATAGGTAGAATAATATATTTCCATGTAATAAAGGTCAATATTAATAAGGCCCAGCAATAAGGAAGAATAAGTACAATGTAAGAATACCTAATAGAAGCTTCCGCTTCTAGAAGGATCTTCCTCTAGATGGTTCTTTTGATAGACATATTTAGTATAAATAGGAGTCGAGGGTATGAGAAGTTTGTCTTGKATATTATTGTAATAGAGATCTTCTCTGYTGGAGGTTTCCCCCTCGAAGAGGCAAGTGAAAATTGCTCTCAGTAATCAAAGTTCTCTTTCTGGTATTATTTTTCTATCATTTTGGTATTATCGTGGTGTTGTTCTAGTTATATTGTTGTTCATATACGATTTATAGATATTTATTTTTGTTTTGCATACTTTTATATCTGGAATATTACAAGTGGTATCAGAGCACCTTCCTTGGCCTAAAATTGTGGGTTAAATTTTTTTTCAAGGTAGAGATGTATTCCAGCGTCTTTAAGCTACAGAGATCAGTCGTTATGTGCATAAACCTGTGGTCAGGGATTCATACACACAATAAATACAAGTGGTACTTAAGCGCACATCTGTTGGCCACCCTTGTAACCCTTGTTGGTACCCCTTCGAGTGGTAGCGCATCATACAACACTTGTATATGGATCGACCTAGATCTCCTGAATCCCTTCATAGATAAACTGATCAGCTGCATGACTGCTATAGTGCCACTAAGAACAACACTCAGGAATATACTCTCTAGTACCTGGGTAGTTGGGTAGTACGGCTAAGGGTACAGTCTAGCCTTCTTAGTTGGTGCCCTGAGATATTGGGTTGAGTGCTACTGTTGGACCCCGCATGTATATCAAAGAGCTATAGCATAGGAAAACTCTTGTTTGTAGAACCCTTGAATACCCTAACCCTTGGGAAGGAAAAAAAAAAAAAAACCAACAATATCTATTGTCATGCTACATTGTCTTTTGTATTCTGGCTGCAAAATTACTACACATTTCTTCCTATTAAGAATTTGGGAATTTCATCACTGCAATATTCTTTAGGCTAGAGTATAACTCCGCAAGAGTAAAAAAAAACAAAAAAAAAAAGTATAGTGCTCCCGTCGACACACTTATTTGGGACCTATTCCATTGGCTTCCCCTTTTTTCCCTGATCGCAGTCATACCCTAATTCCTTTTTAATCATTTTTGTTTCAGTGGACCCAACCCCTTCCCAGTTTCCCTATTTTGTCACTTATCCCATTATATTTCCCTTCAATCACTAATCATCGTGGTACCTATCACTTCTAAGTCCTTTTTTTTTGTGGTCCCACCCACCAATGTTTTTCGTTACCCACACTCCCCCTCTCCAAATTGCCACCAATCACAACCAAGATCTCCAAACTTCCATCAATCAAGCCCATGTCTCCATCGAACATCGAACATCTCAGATGGATTCCACAAATTCCCGCATTGACACCTTGGAAGCCAACCTCACAACCCAATTGGCCTCCCTCCAAAATGTTTTCAATCAATTGTTGAACCTCCCTATGGGTCCTTCTTCATCAACACAACCCGATGTTGTTGATTCCTCTCAATCTATGCATTTTCACTCCAACTCCTTTCATCATGAACCTCGTCTTCCCTGTGTAGAGGTCAATAAATTTGATGGCTTTGATCCTACAGGTTGGTTCACTCAAATAGAGAATTATTTTTCTATGCATGGTATTACTGATGAGTTGGAAAATCTTTGCTATGTTGTCCTCCATCTAGATCCTGAACACTGGCAATGGTGGCAATGGTAAAAAAATTCACGTCAGGGGTATATTGCTTGGACCCAGTTTGTTGTTGAGCTCTATGCCCGCTTTGATACTGATACCCACTATCTAGGTCATTTGACCAAGTTGAAACAGTCGGGCATAGTGAAAGAATTCATCACTTCTTTTGATCATTTGGCCTTTCGAACAGAGGGCATGTCAAATGTTTTCTTATGTGAATGCTTTATCAGATGTCTCAAGGATGAAATCTGATCCTAGGTTCTCATGCCCCACCCTCCCACTTGGTTGGAAGCTACTCAACTTGCTAAAGAGACCCAACAAGTTGTTTCTTCCCCGAACAAAAAATCCCCTTTTGTTCCTCGCCCTCGACCCGCTAATCCTAACCCTCTTGTTACTCCCCTCAAGGTCCAAAAACTAACTAGGGATGAAATGGTTGAACGCAAACTGAAGGGTCTTTGCAATAATCGTGATGAAAAATATTTTCTGTGGAAAAAGTGTAAGGAACAAAAAATATTTATGGCCATCTCAGAAGATGCTCCTGAAGAGGATGTGACAGTTCCCCTTGTTGAAGAACCCTCCCTTCCCGATGCCACCCAAGAGGCTATTGACCCACCTGAATTTGACCCACTTATTTCCTTGCATGCCCTCACTAGATTATTGACCCCCCAAATGCTCAAGCTCATTGGCTACATCACGCACCGAAAGGTCATCATCCTTTTTTTTTTCGCTTAACTAGGGGAATCGGTAAGAAAAGCAGTATCATACTCGCGTGACACGGGGTCAAATCTTGTCGTCTTCTTTATAACCCCTAGGGAGAAATCGCACTGCCCACAAGCAAGTCCTTCGGATAAATCAGGGTGATAATCGACCTTGAGACCTCTTTTTACATATGTCCTTCCATTTACATAGCACTTGTCAATCGATCTGCACCCCTGGGAGCAGGTCATCATCCTTGTTGACAATGGTAGAACCCACAATTTTATTCATCATTGCATTTCCCATGAAACCAATTGCTATATTTGTGTTGTCAATAATTTTCAAATCATGATAGCCAATGGTGGGTCCATGAAATGTGGTGGGCAGTGTGAAAATGTGCATCTTCAAATTGGGCATTACCAACTAAAATCTCATATGTTTTCCATTGACATGGGAGGTTGTGACATTGTGTTAGGTGTTGAATGTTTATGCACTTTGGGTCCCATTCTTATGGATTTTAAGGAATTAACCATGAAATTCCAATAGGAAGGACACAAGTATCAATTCCAAGGTCTCACAGTTGGTTCTCTTGAGATCATCAGTTCCCATCGTATGGAAAATATCCTCAAGAAAGGCCACTCTGGTATCATTTCTCAACTCCATTCTATTCAATTTGTTGAGACACCCTCTGTGCATCCTAACCTCCAAGTTATCATTTCCAAACATCAAGTTGTTTTTTCCACCCCTTAGAGCCTTCCTCCTTCTTGTGGGGTTCATGATCATTCCATTCCCCTTGTTCCTAGCATTCTTCCTCCCAATGTTATCCCTTATCACCACCCCTTTTCCCAAAAGAATGAAATTGAGAAAATAGTGCAGGAATTGCGCCAAGTGGGTGTTATCCACCCCAGTACCAACCCTTATTCTTCCCCTATGGTCATGGTACTTAAGAAAGAAGGTACTTGGCACATGTGTCTTGAATTTCGTGCACTCAATAATCTCACCATCAAGGACAAGTTCCCCATTCCTGCCATTGATGATCTCTTGGATGAGTTGAGCGGTGCTCATTATGTCACTAAACTTGATCTACATTCTGGATACCACCAAATACGTATGCAAGAATCTGGCATACCCAAAACTGCCTTTCGAACTCATGAGGGTCACTATGAGTTTTTGTTCATGCCCTTTGGCCTGTGTAATTCCCCCTCCACCTTCCAAAGCCTCATGAATCATGTCTTTTGTCCTTTTCTTTGTCATTTTGTCTTAGTTTTCTTTGATGATATTCTCATCTATAGTAAAACTTGGCAATATCATCTTTCCCATGTGGATCAAATTCTCCATCTACTCTCGCGGCACCAACTTTTCCTCAAACAATATAAATGTGCTTTTGGCACCTCGGAAGTCGAGTACTTGGGTCATCTTGTTTGCAAGGATGGTGTTAGGGTGGATCCTAAAACGATTGAAGCTATGTAATATTGGCCTCACCCAAAGTCTCTCAAATGCTTGCATGGATTTCTAGGTTTATCAGGTTATTATTGCAAGTTTGTTAAGAATTATGGAAAGATTGGGGCACCTCTCACTGCTCTCCTTAAAAAGAATTCTTTCACTTGGACTCAATAGCTGCTCAAGATTTTCAAACCTTAAATATGGCCATGTGCACCACTCCAATCCTGGCTCTTCCTGATTTCACAAATACCTTTGTCCTAGAATGTGATTCTTCCAAGAAAGGCATTGGTGTCGTCCTTATGCAAGAGGGTCGTCCTTTGGCATTTACTAGCAAACAAATGTCAGAGCAAAATTTTGGCAAATGAATCTATGAAAAGGAAATGTTGGCTATTTTGCATGTTGTGGATATTTGGCACCTGTATCTATTGGGGAAGCTTTTCCAAATTAAGATAGATCATCAAAGTCTCAAGTATTTTCTGCAACAACGCCTTTCCTCCCCCGAGCAAAAAAAATGGGTGACTAAGCTCTTGGGATATGATTATGAGATCATTTACAAAAAAGGAAAAGGCAATGTGGTTGTTGATGCACTTTCCAGAAAATATGAAGATGAAGGGTCCCTTTTTTCTCTCTCCTTCATTGTACCATATTGGCTCCAATTTGTTCACCAGGAATGGCTACAAGATCCCAAAATTTCACATCTGATACAACAATTGCAATCCAATTCTCCAGTCTCCCAGGGTACTCTTGGCTCAATGATGAGATTCAATACAAAGGTCATTTGTATTTAAGTACATAGTCAAAACTTAAATTCACAGTACTTTCTGAGCTTCATGCTACACCGACATCTAGGCATCCAGGGTTTACCAAAACCTATGACCGGGTCAAACGTTATTTTTTGGGGGATGGTATGAAACAAGACGTTAGTAATTTTGTGGTTGAATGTGATGTGTGTCAATGCAACAAGGTAGAAACAGTCAAATCTCCTGGCACACTGCAATCACTTCCGATTCCACCTGCTATTTGGTGGGATATCTCTATGGATTTTATTGTAGGCTTACCTAAATCGGGAAATAAATCATTCATCATGGTGGTATTTGATCGTATTTCCAAGTATGCTCATTCCTTTGCTCTTCAACACCCATTTACAGCATCCACTGTGGCTCAAATTTTCATGGATTAGGTCTTCAAGCTTCATGGCATGCCACATTCTATTGTTTCTAATCGCAACCCAACTTTCACCAACAATTTTTGGCAAGAACTGTTCAAGCTCCAAGGAACCCAATTTCATCTCAACAAATCCTATCATCCTCAAACTGATGGTCAAACTGAAGTGGTCAAAAAGTGTTTGGAAACATACTTGAGGTGTTTTGCATCGAAAAAGAAAAATCAGTGGGCTCAATGGTTACCACTAGCTTAATGGTGGTACAACACTTCTTACCATACAACTACCCGCACGACTCCTTTTGAAGCAGTCTATGGACAAAATCCACCTTCAGTTCTCTCATATTTTCCAAGTGTATCGAAGGTCCAGAAAGTTGACCAAACGCTTATAGTTCGAGAGGCTATTCTCCATACCTCAAAGAGAATTTGGTCATGGAACAGAATTGCATGAAGCAACAAGAAGATCAAGGTCGCTCTGAATGTCAATTTACAGAAGGGGATTAGGTGTTTCTTCGACTACAACTTTACAAGAAAAATTCCCTCAAGGCTGACCATTGTCAGAAACTGGTGCCTAAATTTTATGGTCCTTATACATTTCTCAAGTGTGTGGGACAAGTGGCCTATCAGTTATCTTTTCCCAGTCATTCTAAGCTCCATCTTGTTTTTCATGTTTCCTTCTTAAAGAAGGTGATTGGAACTAAGCGCCAAATTAAAACCAACCTTCCTGAGTTGGATGAAGAAGGATCTATTTGGCTACAACCACAAGCATTTTTGGACCAGTGTGAGCATTTTCTGTGTCAGTGAACCATCAAGGAAGTGTTAGTCCAGTGGAAAGATACAACTCCAACAGATGCCACTTGGGAACCAACTACTATTATACAACAATTTCCGCATCTCAAGCCTTGAGGACAAGGTTGTTTTTAAGGGGGAGGACATGTTAGGGATGTAACCCCTCATGTAGGTAGAATAATATATTTCCATGTAATAAAGTTCAATATTAATAAGGCCTATCAATAAGGAAGAATAAGTCCAATGTAAGAAGACCTAATAGAATCTTTCGCTTCTAGAAGGATATTCCTATAGATGGTTCTTTTTATAGACATATTTAGTATAAATAGGAGTCGAGGGTATGAGAAGTTTTGTCTTGGATATTATTGTAATAGATATCTACTCTACTGGAGTTTTCCCCCTCAAAGAGGCAAGTGAACATTTCTCTTTCTGGTGCTATTTTTCTATCATTTTGGTATTATTGTGGTGTTGTTATTGTTGGACAACTGAGAGGGGGGGGTGAATCAGTTTTCCCTGAGCTTAAACAATTATGCTTCTTTTAAAACTCTTTGCAGAAACACTGAATGATGATCACAATAATGCAGGGAAATAAACACTGGCACATTCAGCATCAGTCACATATATGAGAAACACAGAGACAGATATTTTCCAAGGAAACCCATATAGGGTAAAAACCTCTTTTTCTTTATATGATAAGTAATA
>SNQJ01S0200236.1:0-26665 GCA_010110895.2 Picea sitchensis | reverse complement strand
AAATCCATTGTCTTGGATGGCACTTTGGTCGAATCCCACAAGATCGCTATTAATCCTTTTATGGTTCAATTACAACAGCAATCTCATGTGCCCGATCACTTGATTGAGATGGGCTTATATGTTGCTCATGAGAATTGTTGATTTTATTGCTTCCATGCAGCTTTATCTCGGATACACTGCTTTCAACATACGAATGAGTAGAATTTTGACAGCAGCAATTAGTCCTCGGCTTCAGGCAGGCGCAGCCACTGTAAAGGTAAGGATGGGAAGTGCATGCACTGCATTTCACAACCTCGCAAGTATTGCTGGCCTCGTGCATTGGGGGAAAATCAGCTGCAATATTTCTATCATGACCACAATCACGGTTGTCATGATGGTGGTGGTGGTCCCCATTGTGGTGGTGGTGGTGGTGGTGATCACCATCTTCTTGATTGCAGACGCCATGGCAATGGTGATGGACACCATGGCTATCGCGTTTTTCTCCTTTTAGGAGAAGCATACTATTGAATGTTACAAGCATACCAGTCCCCACATCTGCCAGCACTGCTATCCAGAGGTACACCAGCCCCACTACAGTGAGGGCAAAAATAACAACCTTTGTGACAATGGAGATGGCAACGTTTATGTATATTTTTCTCAATGTCCTTCAGCCAATCTTCACTTCTCCTACTATTTTTCTGATATCATTAGACATGAGGGCTATATCTGAAGTCTCCATGGCCACTACCGAGCCTGCTACGCCCATGGCTATGCCTATGTCTATTGCGGCTAATACTGGTGCATCATTGATTCCATCGCCTACCATGGTTGTCTTACCCAACTGCTTTAAATCTCTGATAATGCGGACCTTGTCCTCTGGGAGTAGCTGAGAATGAACTTGAATCCCCCCAACCTCTTTTTTCGATGAGAGTAGCTGAGGTGGTTGTATCCCTAGTGAGTTAGATCATCTCCCTCACCTCACAACAATTTTAAAATTTGAGTCATCTGAGAGTAGCTCGTCCTCTACTTCCGGAGAAACATTCGAGTGTTTTACTGCCCTTAATTGTCCATAAGGAAGAACACCTTGGTAAACTCTGCTACAGTATGTGTGCTGGGAGCGGAACTGGAATTTGCTACATTGAAACAGATGCTCCACAAAACCTACATCCCCGCACATACTGTACTCCATGATAGTTTCTCTTTTTCTTTCTCGTACCAGTGAGAGAGAACGAATTTTATACAGCCATAGATAGAAATTAGAAGCGGACAGTAGATTGATTAAATAATGACGAGCTAGGATATTTGGTAGAGAGTTGATCATCCATAAATGAAGTATTCAACACACAGTGCACGCAACGTCTGACCGCAAAAACACGTTCTTGATTCTTGGCATTGCTATGTTCATTGAAGATGACCTTGACGGGCCTCTTCCACAGTGAATTGATTTTATTTTAGACGAACTTGAGCAACCTCTTACACAGTATTCCCACTGTAGGTTACATAGAAACGACCAGGACAGAGTCCATTACGGTCCAATGTTGCTCCAAGGTAGCGACCAGCAGTGATAAACGATTGTGCTTGCTGAGTCAAGGCTGAAAGATTTGGATTGTTGGTCAAGAGAAACGTATTAAAATGACCCTTGACAGCATGTCAGTCCCACCAGGAGAATCTCTCTGACGTATCTACAAGAGCCATAATCAGTATCCATGCGTGGCCAATGAAAATGCAATATGTCCATAACGCCTACATGAGCCTGTGTGCCACCAAAAAAAATGCAACATGTCCATAAAAATGAAGAAACAAACGTGTTGTAGTGATTCTCCTAACATGCATGGGTTGCCTAACCCTGTCATAGGCTCCACATATAGATGAAATCGCCACCAATCCTATGCATTGCTTCATATCCTTTTTGTCTTCTTCAAACACAACGAACCCTAGGCTACCGTGATTGGCAAAACCACAAGCCAATTATGTCCCTTCAGAGTAATTAAAATACTTTTTCCTTTCATTCACATCGAGATTTCCTCCAAAGGTCACCGGAACTGACGTTGAATTATGGTTTTCGGGTCCTTTCATGTATGTAAGGGAAGACTGATCAATTAACTCATCTTCCCGAATCTCATGAACACTAATATCCGAGACTGAAAACTGTGAATATAAATGGCAAGATCGATTCGTAATGGCTGTAGCTTTCCTCAGTAAATATTTCTTCGCTCCATAATCTGAGGGACATTCAACTACTGATTTCATTGTTGATTTATCATCCACCGGGAATATCAGTTCCCAAGTAGGTTGTGAAGTCAATCCAGAGATACGGTACTTCCTACGCACATTTACCCTGTGTGTCACTTCTACTTTTACACCTCGTAAGGCCTTTTTAATCTTTATACGATCAGCATCAAACAAGGGCCTTGTTAGCACATCCTTATTTAAAACTTTTGCTATAAATTCAATGACAGACAATGGTTCAATGAAAGCAGTTGAAGCCATATCTATGTTAAGAGACAAGCCCATTTGGGTTGGCCTGATGCTTTGGTAAAACCCGCGCCAAGTTTCCAAACCCTCTCCAAGCGGTTGCCTTCTACCCAAAGCAGGAGAGTAAAAGTACCTTCCGACAGGACAATACCTCTGAATTTACAATTCCCTGAGTAAAATATCAAGCACCTGGAGAGCTTCCTGAGGAGCATCCACTTGCCTACCAGCTAAAAACTGCCCTAAATGGTGTAAATCTGCTCGTGCTGCAAACTTGATAAAAACCTTGAATTGTCTTTTCTTCGATACTTTTTCTTTGCAACTGTTCACATTCATGATAATCTCTTTGGACTTCATCTGAAAATATGTGCTCTATGCAATGCCAGTTGGGAAATATCGAGGTCGACTAGTCGAGGGAATTTATATGAAGTATTTTCCAAGCAACGCCAAAGTCCAATAATGAATGAAGTGACCAATCTCAAAAACAGGCCCCTTCTTGGAACATTTCTCTCTCAATGGTATATGTCTCACTAGAACCAGTCGGTCCATATGCAAGAACCGTAGCATTGTATACATGGAACAAACCATCAACAAGTGGAACAACACATTCTTCAAAAATGGCTGATGAAGGAGACCTAGTGCTACCATATACATGATCAAATGTAAATGATGAGAACCAATTTGTACCTTGGTAAACCTGATCAATTTTGATATCACATTTAACTACCCGGCTTGGTGTGCAAGGTATGAAAGTATTTGTGAACTCCGACTCTATTATTTATCTCTTCTCTTGAGTCGGTAGTCCATCTCATGTCTTGGTTGTCATAGTTTTCCACAGGGTAATATTGCTCATTGGTCGCATCCATAGAAAAATCCCAAGTGAAACCATTTACATATATTCTGATTCCTCGTGGGGGTACTGCTCCCCGGTAATTTTCCTGTGTTTGACATTGGGGAGATCCTTGAGGAATGTGAAGGTGATATTTTCCTTTTGTCCAAAATTTTGAATAAATAACCTTCTAATAGGTTAACCATTTTTTCTAGGGAATCGACATCTATCACGACCTTCAAAATGGGAATATCAAAATTAACTTGTACATGAAGGGATAGGTTTCTCCAAAATGGTCGCTTGACGAATGTTATTGTTATTATTGTCTTTTGCTATGGGTAAAGCGTTGAAGGATGTGTGCCAAATTATCCATCATTTCATCCCACAATGGGTGCAGGCTTGCTCAAGAAAGCAGTTAATAAGAATATTTTATACCATCTTTTTTCTCCATCAAGGGTTTCTTGATCGTGCGAGAGTGATTGTGTAATACCCCAAGGTCGATCCCATTTTGAATTGTAATTTTTCTTATAGGTTGGTGAGCCAAAGTGGTTATAAGATGAAAGACTTATGTTTTTATTAGGCTAGTGAGCGGATACTTAGAAGACCAATGGGCCTAATTTTTGTACAATAATTATACCCGACATTAAATAAAGAAATGTCTCAAACATTGTTGTTAGGTGTAGGTAGACCATGAAGAAGAGTTATGGGGAAATAAGCTCCACAAGGTAGGGTAATGAAGGGGGGGCTGACTGAAATATTTGGGCCCTAGGGAGGGTAAACTGGAGACTTACCTCAGAGAGAATAATATTTTGTCTGTTCCTAAAGAATAAGGTGAACATGATATGTGTTTTGTTATCCTAAGTTCACAGAGGATATAAGCTAAATGGGTATCACGACTCTAGGAAGACAAGTGTCCGCTTGAAGCATCGATTAAAGTTAGCGTCATGTATCATGTTGAAGTTTTCCATTCTCCCCATCCTTCATATGAACCCCGAGACATTAAATGCGTCAACCTCATATACCCTCATTCATCTCTGAAACTAGAAATGGTGAAGTCGTCCTATGTTGTTTCCTATGAATCCTGACACAATTGTAGTCGCTTGAGCCTTGCTATGCCTTAGTGTTGATTGTTACCATTTAGGTGTACATACTTGTTTCCCCATTACTGTTGATGTCACAGGTGAGATAAATAGGTGAATGTTGTTGGTGTTGCAGTACACGGTTTAGATGAGTCAAATATTCAGTTTGAAGAGGCAGAATTTTAGGGAGTTGTGACCAACTCACGAGGTTGGAAGAGTTTGTTGGGAAGTGAGTTCTCTTTGAAGGGATTCCCATAGCATATACTGATGCTACGATACTTCTAGTCGACTGTTTTTGAATCCTAAGGTAAGGGAGGTGTACTAGGTGATGGAATTGTATTAGTGAAGGTCTATGTCCTCACAGGGTAGATGAGCATGTGGGAATGAGGGTGCGTGGGTTGTGGGCATAAGTGAGAAACTCACAGGACAAAATATCCTTGTGTTGCCTTATGCAACTTCTTTTTTGTCCTTGAGAGACTAGAATTCCCTTTCTAGTGGAGTTTAATCCTATTTCGAGGGGTGAACTCTTGGCGAGTGGAAGTGAGGGAGTGTAGTCTAAAAGGAGGGTTAAGTGGAAGATACGCACATAGTTGGTGGATTTACTCGGCTAAAGATAAGTATCATTTATGTGCTTAATTATGTATTTTATGCATGTTTGTGATTCTTGAATGTTGTCATGTATTATATTGCATATATGGGTATTGTTGAGTTTCCATTGATTCCTATATGGTATTGGTGATTATGTGTTATTGAAAGTTAAGTGTTTTAAATTATTCTGAAATGCATATATATTATATAAGTGTATATTACTGCGTGGTATCGTTACTAGTCTCTAGAGATTAGGGATATTTACAAAATCGATTGTCGAGATCATGGTTTTAGACACTTGAGCCTAGATGAATATGTTGGTGGTTAATGAAACAAAGATTTCAAAGTGAGTTATTGTCGAAAGGGACAAAATTAAGCGGTTCAGAGTGTCCTTGGGTGCAAGAAATGTGTCTACAGATTCTTTGACTCAAAAATCTCGGGAGAAATAGATTGAGTTTTCTTGTGAAGGGACATGAAGATCTATTGCAATGAGTGCACAGAATCAGAAAGTGGAGCTAAGTGTCGGAAGCAGCCCTCAGGAGAAAGGGGTTTGAGAAGCAGAATCTCGGGAGGAGGAGCGACAGTCGTCTATGGATTGTTAAGAAGGAGATACACGGACCCTTAGATCATATCGAGGAAAGCAAAGGAAGCGTTGAGGAGAAGCAGTTAAACCTTGAATATAAGCGCCAAAGGTCGACTGGAGTCATTGATTGGGAGGTTGGCGAGGTGGCACAAGATCATAACCTAGAACAAGACACTGGAAGTTAAAGCTTGATGCGAGAAAGAAGAAATAGCGATGTACATCACGGTCATTGGTTGCCAGAGACGAATGCGTTTAAATGAATCTCTGAGACTTTTGGGGAAAGAGATCGCCCGTGATTTCAAGTGTTGTGAGTTTAAGAGCTCGAAGCACAGAAGAACCCCGATGATGAGTCATGATGACATCACATGGGATGAGATGGACACATGGGATGTGTGCCACGTTCAGTGGGTTTGAACTGAAGGTTAGTAGCATTTGGAGCGACGACATGTGTCACCCATCTTAATGGGCCATGTATCATCCGCTAGTATTCCACTATGTGGCACTCCATATAACCAAAGGTTAGTAGGGCTGAGATTTACGTAACATAGTTAAGGTCGAGAAATCCCTGCGGCTTTGATCATGATACATCTAGATCGATGTTCAGGAGGAATTGTGGGGACCCAGACGCACGAGTGTAATTTCTCAAAGGCGGTCCACACCAATCAACCCATGGTTTTTCCAGAGTGCATGTCGCTATGAGAGAAATTCGCGGGATGAAAGCGGTTACTCCCAAACCAGCATTGCATGGCCACGCAATTGGAAAATGTTAAGTGATGTGGCGTAATGATGTCATCTAAGGTGATTAGAATGTTGAGAGATTATACAGTTCAAATGTGAGGATCTGAGATCTCGAAAGTCAAAGTCCCGAAGACACGAAGTCTTGGAACTCACACACGAGGTTCCACATAGTGAGTATCAATCATTGGGAGTAGGCGTGGACTTTGATCCACTCTACTTCATAGTTTAGTAACTTGGAACTCGAAGGATTGATGTGTTGTGATTTGAAAATTTCTGAATCCAAAGTCCTAAGTAAAGCACCTTTTGACTTAGCTTAGTCCTGACCCATGATCACATGGGTTGGGCACTGAGAGAAAGGGGCTGGATTCGAAAATGGCTATAGATCATAGAAAGATACGAACTGAAAATGAAATATGTTTTCTTAAATGAATTAGTTTATGAATGTTGTAAAGTGATAGGAATGGCACGACAAAATTTGGTTATTTTTTGTGTGTTCTTTGAGAGTTCAATGATGTCCAGACCCACAGTAGTGCCATGTAGTGCAGATAAATGGAGGAGACACAGAATGATTTCAGTTCGGATAATGAAGATAAAGGAATGGATGTCCATTTAGGAGTGGAAAATCCCGAACTCCAATGGGCATAGAGGAGATATGGACAAGGAAGAGCATATGATAAAAATCATTGAGCGATTGAGAAAAGACACCCAAACTCATAGAAGCCGGAGATAATAAATATCATGAGAAACGAGGATCAACAAGGAAAATTCAACAAGAAGTTGATGCAAAGTCTAAAAGAAGAATCAAAATAGAGGATTGGATAAGGAAGTGACTCAAGCAAAAACAGGTCACAGAACCACTGAAAGGAAGGAAAAGAAGATCAGAAGTGTTGAAGACATCATCATCAATCCCAAAACATTCCAATAAGAATACATAGTAGTTCAAGCCCATCTCTTACCAGAAATCATAAGATATCTAGAGTGGATGAGCGGAAATTGAAATGAACAAGATTAAACCCTTCCCTCGTTTGACAGAGAACAAAAAAGGTGAATATGTGGAGACTTGGTTGTTGGGCATGAGGAAATGGCCTATACAGAACTATTCTTCTCATGTGGGGAAGAATTTCCATTACCAACAAGGAAAGGTCCATATGGTATAAGATGAATGCTCTTCCATCGGTGACAAGATAGAGTATGATTATCCTAAAACAATGGAAGAAACTATAAGGAGAGAGAAATGCTTATATGATTA
The DNA here is from genome assembly GCA_010110895.2 of Picea sitchensis. NCBI lineage: Eukaryota > Viridiplantae > Streptophyta > Pinopsida > Pinales > Pinaceae > Picea > Picea sitchensis. Next base: position 19,148 of record SNQJ01S0200236.1, on the reverse strand, counting down.
GCAAAAGGAAAAGCCTACCGTTTCAAGAAACTTGGGAAGACAAGAAGAAGAATTTTAAGAGGGAGCAAAGGAAAAAGAATCGAGCCACCATTTTCAGGAATATCCCTCAAGGACAATCGGGTTTTAGAGATCCTAGGAAGGTTGAAGTGGGTGGACAAATGCCAAGAAATCCACCTATGGGATAGTGAGGTTGTAAAGGAAATCATAGGTAAAGATTTCCCCAAAGAAATGACAAATTGAAGCTGTCCTGTGTTTAGCAGTGAAACAATGGAGGAACATGGACGATGGGAAGTACCAAGGATCTACAGGCACTAGACAACAAGCAAGTGAATGTCGATGCATACACATGATTGAAGTGGAATTATGATCAACAACAATGCCTTTACTATTTTAATTGAGTTGGGGGCTAGCCATGGCTAGCCATAGATCTAGAGTGGTGGAAAGTTTGCAATTGTCAAAACAAACATGGAAAATCTTAGTTAGTCTGAGTTGGCTATAGGAACCAAGAAAGGATTCTGAAATTGGTTAAGTATTGTCCAGTGGACATGAGCAGGAGGCCCGAACACCACGAAAGTTGAATTGGTATTTTACCTTTAGGTTCCTATGATTGTCTAATTGGGATGGATTTTTTTTGAACAACACCATGCCATCTTAGGCCCTTAAGTAGCTCGAGCATTCACTTACTGGATGAAGAAGGGAATTTGAGAGCAGTCCAAGGAATTCCCGGGGAAGTTACTATACGATAAATCTCAACAATGCGGTGAAGAATGCTATATAGGAAGGGATGTCAATTGTTTGCAACCCACTTGGAGGAAGCACACGAGGATAAGGTGTCAAATATCGAATACCATGCAGTATTAAAAATATTTTGAGAGTTGTATTCCGAGAGGTACGAGTTGTGAAAAGAATATTGACTTTTCTATAAAAGTTGATGCAGGCAACTCGATTATCAAAATAAACCTTACAAATGAGTACACTAAGTGAAACAAGCTGGTGCAGCTTGAGAGATTGAAAGAGAATTATATACTCCCAAGTGTTTCCATATTGAGGGAGCCTTGGTCCTGTTTGTGAAAGAGAAAGATGGGACATTGAGATTGTGTGTCGATTTCAGGGCAGTTGAACAAAGTGACTGTTATGAGCATGTATCCTCTACCAAGGATCAATGATATCTTTGACCAGGTTGAAGGAAGGATACTGAATATTTTTTTCAAAAATATATCTTATATTAGGATATCACTAGGTAAGAATAAAGGATATGAATACATAAATAAGACATACCTTGGAGACAAAGGATATGTGCATTGAAATTCCACCAGTGGTGCCATTTAGGTTTTCAAATGCGCCCATTGTCTTTATGTTCTAATGAATGGTGTATTGGGGACTATCTAGACAAGTTTTTCATAGTATTTTTGGATGACATCTGGTGTATTCCAAATTAGAGAGGAAGAGCATAAACAACATCACGATGATGGTGTTAGTGCCAGAAACACGGTTTATAAGTGAGCCGTGATTTTTATAAAAAGCAGATCCACTACTTGGGGTATATCATTTCAAAGGAAGGATAGTAGTGGATCACAGAATATTGAGCCATGGGAATGGTCCAGCCTTAAATAATGTGTCGGGAAAACAGATCCTTTATAGGTCTAGGCTGGCTATCCTGAAAGGTTCATTGCGAGGTTCTCAAGGATATCTCACCCCACCACTTCCTTGCAAAGGAAAGGGAAAAGGAATTTCGATGGACAAAAGAATGTGAGAGCTTCCATTGATTGAAGTAGTTGTTAACGGTCTCCAATCGAGGGGATTGCAATTCGAATGAAGATTTTTTGGTATGCGGAGATGCATGCAAAGAAGGACTAGAAGGTGTTCTTAGTGAGAATGGATTTGTAATATGTTATGAGTCACAGGAAATTGAAAGAGCATGAAAAGAAATATGCAACTCATGATTTGGAGTTGGAGACTAAAATAAGTTTAAACTCACGAAGAAATGGAGGAGTACCTTATGGGAAGGAGTTTTGAACTGAGAATAGACCATAACGTTATGAAGTATTTTTTTGATCAACCAACCTTGAATGTTAAGTAGGTGGTTAAAATTCCTTTACAATGAATATGACTTTGATATCAATATCGAGAAAGGAAACAAAAGTGGTTGATGCACTCAAACTAAGAGAGAGTGCATAGATTACATGCTACAACCATTATAGCATGTACCAAATTAATTAAAGGAAAATTTTGGAAGTTACAAATGCATATTTGCATTTTATGGAGTTGAGTAGAAACTCACAGTAAGGTGAGATGCCCGCAGAGGGTGAAGATTATAAGTTGGGAGTTGATGGAATTACTCTGTACAAAAGCAGATTTTATGGCTAATGTCCGGGAATTGGAGAGCTTATGATTAGAAGGAAATGCATAATGTTCCTTATGTTGGCACCAAAGTTACCATAAATTGTGTAGCAGTCAAGAGCCATTACTTTTGGCGGAGTATGAAGAAAGAGATTTTTGAATACATTGCGAAATGTATGGAGTGTCAACAGGTTAAATTTTGAGTACAGAACCCATGAGGTTACTACATCCTTTACCCATCCCACGAAGGTGGAAGTGGGAAGTAGTGATAATGTATTTAATCACAGGATTGCCCAGAAACGGGCAAGTAACATGATTCAATCATGGTGGTGGTGGACAAGCTCTGTGCCCATTTTATTCCATTGAACTACTCTGAGTAGCTACTTACGTTGTCAATGCTATTTATGAGGGAAAATAACATGATTGCACTGATGTTCCCAAGACAATTTTGTTTAGCGAACTAAAATTTACCTCAAATTTCTGGAAGGGTTATTCAAAGGGTTTATACTTGAATCTAAACTTCAACAGTGCTTATCATCCTGAGTCTGATGGACAGATAGTGAGGGTGAACCAAGTGATATAATACATGTTAAGGATGTATGTGATGGAAAAACCATGTAAATGGGAATACTACCTACACTTGGTATGAAAATTTGCCTACAACAATTAGATTATCAAAACATCACTTTGAAGATAGGTTTAAAGCACTTCTGAAAGAAAGTGAAACACGTCAGTAATTTGGGATAACCCAACTAATAGAGTAGTATTTGGACCAGATTTTCTCAATGAAATGGAAGAACAAATGATATGAAGATTAAGAAGAATTTGAAAGGTGCTCGACACAAGTAGAAGAGTTATGTTGATAAGGCGAGGACCCCACAGGGATTTAAAAGTGGGTGATCATGTGTTTTCACGAGTGAAGACCATGAAGTTCCCCACACGAATTTTGGGAAGCATTTCAAAGTTGTCGACCCGATTTTTGTGGGCCATTTTAATCTAGAAAGGATTAGAGCAGGTGCATATATGCCTTGCGTACACATCCATGGTACATAATGTTTTTCATATTTCATTACTTAAGAATATATACCTAATACTAATCATGTAATCCCGATTGGAATGTGATTTAGGTGGAGCAAGAAGGCATCTTGCGGAACATCCAGTCGTATCTTGGATCGAGAAAATAACTCTAGAATCAATCCATAGGTCTTGTAAAGTTCAGTGGACTGAAGATACCCAGTCCTGAGGACGTAATATGGGAGCATGAAGATGCTATGTGGGCATAGTACCCACATCTTTTGAAGATTTTGGAAATCTTGTTGTTGTTTTGTAAAATAGAGACTCACTTGAGAACCGATGGAAAAATAAGGGGAGGTTATAATATGCTATGTGGGCATAGTACCCACATCTTTTTGAAGATTTTGGAAATCTTGTTGTTGTTTTGTAAATAAGTTTCACTGAGGACAATGGAAAAATAAGGGGAGGGGATTGTAATACCCCAAGGTCGAGCCCCTTCTGAATTGTAATTTTTCTTATAGGCTAGTGAGCCAAGTGGTTATAAGATGAAATACTTATGTTTTTATTAGGCTGGTGAGCCAGATTTCAAGGCCAATGAGCTTGATTTTTGTATATGTAATTATGCAGAACATTAATAAAAATATAAACATTGTTGCGTGTAGACCGACCACGAAGAAGAGTTATGGGGGAATAAGCTCCACTAGGTAGGGTAAGGAGGGAGGGATAAGTATTTGGGCCTAGGGGATAAGCTAGGGGGATTACCTCTAGAGGAATAATATTTTAATATTATTTCCTGAAGACTAAGGTGAACATGGTATGTGTTTGTTATCCTAAGTTTCTGGAAATGGGAAGTAGGCTAAATGGAGCGCATGCAGCTCTAGGATGACAAGTGTCGACCTGGGTGCATGTAGTTAAAGTTGAAGCGTCAGCTCGTGTTGGGGGGTATGTCATTCTCCCATCCTCTGTCTGAACCCAAGACCTTCGTCGTCGACCTCTGCATACCCTCACACATCTATGAAACCAGAAACAATGAAGTCATCCTGTGTTGCTTTCTAAGAAGCCCGGCACGTCCTGTAATCGCCTGAGCATTGTTATGCCTTATTGTTGATTCTTACCGTTTAGGTGTCCATACCCATTTCCCCGTTACTGATGTCACCCGTGAGATAACTAAGTGTTGAATATTTTTGGTGTTACCCGTACCTAGATGTATATGAGTCGAAGATTAGTTGAAGAGGCAGGTTTGCAGGCCTGTGAGAAACTCTCCCATGTGAGAGAGTTTGTTGGGAAGTGAGTTATCCTGGAAGGGAGTCCCATAGCAGCTACAATAATCTAAGACTTATGGTTTAGCCTATTTCTTAAGCCCAAGTTAAGGGAGGTGTACTAGCTGATTGACTTGTATTAGTGAAGTTGTATCCTCCTGGGGTGGAGCAGTCATGTGGGGAATGAGGGTTTGTGGGTTGTGGGTGTAAGTGGCTCCTAGGATAAAAGATCCTTCCTGTTGTTTTATGCAACTTCCTTTTTGTCCTTTCCAAGCCTAGAATTCCCTTGCTTGATGGATTTTAGTCCCAGCTCGGGGATGACCTACTACTGAGAGTGATGAGCAGCGCGGTCTAAGGCTGGGAGGTTCATGGAAGGTCTGCACGCAGTTGGTGGATTCACTCCAGCTAAAAGATAAGTATCATTTATGTGCTTAATTATATGTTTTATGCATATTTTGTGATGCTTGAATGTTTTCATGTATTCTGTTGCATATATGAATTATTGTTAGTTCCATTGATTATGTATGGTAGCAATGATTATGTGTTTATTGAGATTAAGTGTTTTAAATTCAATAAAATGCATATATATTATATAAGTGTATATTCCACGTGGTAGCATTACGCGGTCTCTGGAGGGTTGGGGATGTTACAGATTGTCCTAAAGAGAGACAAACTCGAGACCCAACTAGCTATATTCAAACCTCATCGAGGACATGCGCTAAAAAATGATCAAGAGCAGCTTGCTATGATACCATTGATCCAGATTTGTTTTCAGAACGAAATGAAAGAAGAGAAATTACAATGAAATACTCATCAAAATTGTCAGACACAGAGAAATACAACAATACTTGATTTCTATTAATGAAAGAATTGTAAAGAGATTGTAAAAATATAGAGTGCAAGACTCGCTAGAATGGTGGCATCTTTATCTCTGAGAAGAGATGTGATGTCTATTCTCATTCGCAAGAAGATGATTACAATGAAGCTCTGAAGGCATTTTTTATGATAAATAGGAATGTCAAAGCCCTAGACATACAAAAACCTAACCCTAGGAGATGAAATGCCAAAAGTCATGTGGGGCCTGTTTGGGTAAGTTAGTACATTAACTTCCCGTGGTCGTAACTTTTGCATACGATCTCTGTTTTAGGCACGTGATAGCCCATTGGAAAGGTATTTTTGAGAACTATGCATTACGTCATCAACCTCTAACTCTGTCTACAGTTTGACTGTAGTGAGCCAAAAAAACACTATTTAGGGGCCCAAAACGACCCTAGAAGTACAACAAGATGTGTTGACATGAAAACATACAAAATAAGTTAGTTGGATTAGGTGGGAGGCCACCAATATCCACTTGGAATATGTGTAGGGATTTAGATAGACCCGGAAGTGTAGAACCCACAATTACAAAGAAGTACAAAAGAACGTGTTGTACTAAAAAATGACAAGAGGAGCCAGATGGAATAGGTGGGTGGCCACCAATATCCACCTAGATCAATAGGAGATTTTCTCACCTACACTACAAATATCTTCCGGTTGTGAGAAAAATGGTGACAAGTCTTCTAGAGATCCAAGCAGAACTAGATGGTGTTTGCAAAGGATGTGCACAAGGCAAGAACATGAAGCACTACTTTCCCAATAGCGATAGCAGAGCCAAAGGATTTTTGGACATCATGCATTCAAACGTATGTGGCCTGATGTCGACAAATTCACTAAGTGGGTATGTATATTATGTATATTTCATTGATGATTACTCATGTAAAACTTGGATTTATTTGTTAAAAGAAAAGAATGAAGTTTTTGGCAAATTCAAGGAGTTCAAGGCTCTGGTAGAAAACTTGATAGAGAAGAAGATAAAGACCTTGAGATCAAACAATGGATGTGAATTCACCTAAGAAGAATTCAAGGAGTATTGCAAGGAAGTTGGGATTAAGAGGGAGATTTATACTCCCTATAACCCTCGGCAGAATGGAATCACTGAAAGGAAGAACCAGGCAATCATGGAAGCAGTAAAGGCCATGATCCATGATCAATATCTTCCTATGCATCTGTGGGCAGAAGCAACAAATACGAACGTGTACGTGCAAAATAAAAGTCCCCACAAGGTGCTTGAAAACAAGACACCTGAGGAAATGTTTTCAGGAGAGAAGCCAGAAGTCAACCATTTCATAATACTTGGCTGCCTTGTATTTTTTCATGTCCCCAAGGAAAATAGGACAAAGTTGGACCCTTTCAGACAGAAGGGCATATTTGTTGGTTATAGTGACAAATTGAAGGCTTATAGGATATACATTCCCGGTTACCAGAAAGTGGAGATCATCTGAGATGTAACCTTCGATGAGAATGTTACTTTCAGTAAATTCAAACAGATCGATGTAGAAGAGGCACATGAAGAAGAGAATGAAGTTCCTAAAGTTCCAGAGGCAGTTGAACCAGAGGAATTCATTCCATAGTATCATGACATGGTAGAACCTCAGAAACTAACCGACTAAGATACCTTCTCTCGAGAGAAGACAAGATTGGACACAAGATCTTATTAGAGATGCAAAAACAATTGGTGTCCCAGAGAAATATTTCATGGAAAGTAAGAAGTCGAAGCCGTATTCCAGCTATATGGCATGCTTGTGTGACATAATGGATGCAGAACCTTCTAGTTATGAAGAGGCTGCAAAAAATCAAGTATGGAAAGATGGCATGGTAGAGGAATACCGTCCATTATGCAGAATGATGTCTGGTATGTGGTTCTCAGACCAAAGGAAAAATCTATAGTGAGTTTGAAATGGATCTACAAGACAAAACATGTAATTGATGGCAGTATTGAAAAATATAAGGCAAGATTTGTGGCCCGAGGTTTCTTTCAAAAGGAAGGGATTGACTATGAAGAAAAATTTTCTCCCATAGCAGGATATACCTCAATCAGGACTATACTTTCATTGGTCGCTATGATGAAATGGAAGGTGCACCAGATGGATGTAAAGACAACCTTCTTGAATGGTGAAATAAAAGAGGAAGTTTATGTGGAGAAACCACTTGGATTCGAGACACATGACAGGGAGACTCATGTGTGTGGATTAAAGAAGACTTTATATGGATTGAAGCAGGCACCCAGACCATGGTATGGTAGGATTGACAATTTTTTGATGAGCTTGGGTTTTACCAAGAGCAGTGTAGATCCTAACCTTTACTTTAAGGTTGAGGATGGTGAACCGGTGATTCTACTGCTGTATGTAGATGACCTGTTTCTAATAGGTGCGAAAAAGCTCATCAATGAATGTAAGAGAAATTTGGCTGCAGAATTCGAGATGAAATATTTAGGAATGATGCACTACTTCTTGGGACTAGAAGTTTGGCAAAGATCAGATGGGATTTTCCTAAATCAAGGAAAGTGTGTTGTGGAAATCTTGAAGAGGTTAGAGATGTTGGATTGTAAGGCCATGGTTACCACGATGGTATCAAATATTAAGTTGTTGCAGGATAAAACTTCAAAGATTGTGGATTCTACCTTATACAGGAAGATAATGGGCTCATTGATGTATTTGACGAACACAAGACCGAAAATATGTTTTGCTGTGAACACCTTGAGTTAGCATTTGGAGCATCCCAGACAGGTTCATTTGGTTGCAACAAAACATGTGTTGAGGTGCCTTAAGGGTACTCTAGATCATGGTCTCTGGTATATATCTGACCATGAGTTTGGATTTTATGGATACTCAGATTCATATTGGGTCGACAGTATTCCTGACCGAAAGAGCACTTCCGGATACTATTTCAGTCTTGGCTCCAATATGGTCTCGTGGAGCAGCAAAAAGCAGTCATGTGTGGCACTCAGAATGGTTGAAGTTGAGTATGTGGCAGTATGTGAAGCAAGCAAAGAAGTAGTATGGCTTCAGAAGCTGTTGTCTGGATTATTTGGTCTCAAATTGGAGGCGCCCTACATTTGGTGTGACAACTAGAGTTTCATGAAGCTGTCAGAGAACCTAGTGTTCCATGACATGTCGAAGAATATCAAGATCATATACTACTATATCATGGATATGCTAAATAGGGGAGAAGTGAGGCTCTAGTTTGTTACTATCGAGGATCAGATTGCAGATGTGTTCACCAAGCCGTTGTCGAGGATGAAGTTTGAGTACTTTAGGTACAAGCTTGGTGTGGTCTCTCTTTAGAGGGAGTGACAAGTGGAACTCATCCAGCATGAAAAAGAGCTAGCATTGGGTATAGAAAAACCTCATACAGCATAAAAAAGGGTTGGTACTGAATCTGGTGGGTCTCATCCAGCATGAAAAAGGGCTGGCACTGAGACATGAGTGCACATGATCAGGTATTGATGCATCACATGGAGTGGATGTCATGGGGACATGTTGTAGCTATTGAGAGCTACCCATGGACCATGGTTGCATGGGGTGAAGTCATGTTGCACTATGGATATCCGAGGATGTATAGATTCACATGTTCAACAGTGAATGGATGTGAGCTCGTGTGGTATCAGATTTGGAGTCTGTGTCTGGAAAGAATACCTTACTAGTTAAGAAAGAGTGTTAATATTTTTGGTGTAACTATGGAAGATATTCTTGTATATTTGTTTTAGTCAAATCTTTAAAAGGTTATTATAATTATATTGTACAAGTCCGCTCAACAAAAATTATTATATTACTGGTATTTTACTTATTATGGGTTAGTTAGGTCAAGAGACACTATCGTGTATAAATAGAGGATAGGTTCCTCTCATTTGGACAAACACTCACACACTTCTCTTGTGCATCTTGGAGCGCATAAGAAGGTATAGCACACAAGTCTTGGAGATTGGTTCTTTTGGTGTTTTGGTCTTGGTCTTTCTTGGAAAGCTATAATGCATCATTGTATTGGTTGAAGGAATCTATATTGAGGATTTTGGTTGCTGAGTTTTCTCCCCCACGAGGATTTCTTAGAGTAATCTTTGTATTCTATTATATCTCTGATTGTCTATCTTTGAGTGATCCTACTACAGTTACTATTGGATTAAGTAATTGTAATTGTGTAACTAGAAAATTTAAAATTTCAACATATTTATATCTTAAATACAATCTATCTTATTTTTATTTATATCTTAAATATATTTGATGTAAAAATATTTGTTAGAACTTTTTTATAAATTTATATATATATTTAATGGTAGAAGATTTTAGTAAGATTTCTTTTAAATATATTATCATTTTCTTTTAAATACACTAATAATAAAAGAACGGATGAAACTATAGCAATAACAAAACAATTAAAAAAGTTAAATAAGTGTTAAGAGAAAAAATAAATCAAATACGTCGTGCCTCTCACTTTTTTTCCAAGAGAAATTTGCTCTAATTTATATAATGTATAAAAAATTTTACATCCTGTGTCTGTCCTCAAAATCGAAAAACACCTTCGGTGTAATAAACAGAATGGCTTTATAACGCCTCGGGAATATAATGCCTTTATGGTTTGAATGGCATTGCAGAGATATGGAAGCATAATCACAAACATCTTATTAAAAAGCTAAACATTAAGTAAACGCAAAATNATTTCTTTTAAATATATTATCATTTTCTTTTAAATACACTAATAATAAAAGAACGGATGAAACTATAGCAATAACAAAACAATTAAAAAAGTTAAATAAGTGTTAAGAGAAAAAATAAATCAAATACGTCGTGCCTCTCACTTATAAACACCTTCGGTGTAATAAACAGAATGGCTTTATAACGCCTCGGGAATATAATGCCTTTATGGTTTGAATGGCATTGCAGAGATATGGAAGCATAATCACAAACATCTTATTAAAAAGCTAAACATTAAGTAAACGCAAAATGGACATAATAAATCATTTCAATATAACATTGTACACTCTAATGTGTATTAAGGAATTTCATGGACATTAAATAATATAATATTTTATCAAATTTTTATGTAAATTAAATAATATAATATTTTATCAAATTTTTATGTAAATAAAGTATGAAGAAACAAAGTGAGATTTAGAAAACAAGCATTTCAATTTGAACAAACAAAGGATAACCACTTAAGTAAGTATTCATATTTGGAAGGAATTTTTGCCTTTATTGTTTAATTTGTTTTTCTTATATTTATTTTTCATAAATTTATTAGAATTTTTATGTTGGTGATGTGATGTAAGGATATATTTTTTTGTTCCACTAAAAATTGCACATTATATTGTTGGTTGTGGAGCCTGATTATCTTCCTGATTCAGAGGTCCTTGCTTTCAGCCGTGTTTATACCCCATGAAGTATTTACACCCCAGAAATATGTACACTCTTTCACGCGGGGGACTGCAGAGGAGGGGTACCCCCTCTGCGGGGTCCGGGAAGGCTATCCCCCCGGCTGGGGGGTCTGGGGGCAAGCGGGCCCCCAGTGGGGGTTTGGGGGCGAAGCCCCCAAAGGAAAAATTGTCTTGTAAATGTATATTGTAATTTCATTGTAAATCTGGACCATTCATTATAAGGTCGCAGATCTAATGGTAGAGATTATGTTAGGGTTTTTTTCCCTAGAATGAAACCCTCTTTTATGAGGGAAATGTATTGCGGCTATGGTTGATGGTGAATATTGTATTCTGAGATAGGAGACTGTGAGAGAAAGAAGAGGAAGTTACAGTGGGTTTTTTGTAGGTTGTATCCCTTCATATGCTGGACAATAATAAAGGAAGGACCTGGCAATTTCTTTGGTGGACGTAGCCCACACTGGGTGAACCATGTAAATCTGTGTCTCTCTTGTATTGTGTATCTTCTATGTTTTGTTTCCGCATTTGTTTTATTTTATTGCTCCACGGTCCTGTTTTTATAACATATATTAAGATATATAATTGGTTCACAATGTCAAAATCATTACAGCCAAAATAACCTCCATGAGTACCCATCCTTACCCATATCAGAGTAGCTACATAACACATCATAGAACCCTTCAATAACTTTCTTGCTAGACAATCGAAGCATTAGACAAAACTGTTACTACTTTGACTCACCTACAAACCAAAATAAAATAGAAAAAGACAACCTTCATAGCATTCTTCACATAGATAGATCCCACTAGAAAGGTTTCTAGTACAACTTTAAAAAGAGACTTGGTCCCTCTTGACCATCTACCCACTGATTGTATGCTATCAATCCAGGGCATCGAGTGAGGGCCTTCTTGGATAAAAAAATATGCCTCTTGATTCTCTTCCATGTAAACATGCGAAAAGTAATAGTTGAAAAAAACTTGAAGAGTTCCTTTATCTTGTCCTTCCAACAGTCAATTGAGATTGTCTGTAGAGTTCCTTTTTCATTGATCCAATCAATGACTATTTTTGAATCCCCAATGACATGAAAGTCAGTGATAGAGAGTCTATGAGCAAAGGTTAGAGAAGCTCAGACACCCAAAATTTCAGCCCTTGTATTTGTTTCTCTGCCACAGTTAAGAGTCCACTTGTAGACTGAATGACCATTGATTTTGATAACTCCACCTGCACCACTTTGTTCCCCATTTTTTGGGGCGGCCCCATCAAACCATCCAATGATTCTATTAAAAGGTAAAGTATGGATTGTACAACTAAAATAGTGCCTATTTTCCTATGGCCTATGACTTCTCACTACACCTAAGGAGAGAAAAGAAACCTTCTCAAGTGATGGTTTCCTTCACTCAAAAATAGCCAAGTTCCTTTCGAGCCAAATGAACCAACAAATGAAAGTTGGCAATGATGAAAGACTATGATTTTGGAAAGCCCAATTTGCAAAACAATCCACCACTGAAGTTATGGTGCATCCTATAGAAAGCTTGTGCTCCTCTTTGATCTTTTTCCATACATTGTGAGTAAAAGGACAAAACCCGAAAATATGAGTTCCAGATTCCCCATTCCCTTTGCAAAGATGACATAATCCTAGCCCAACCCATCCTCTCTTTTGAGGGTTATTCCATGTAAGTAATTTTTCTTCAACGAGCAAACATGAAAATAATTTAATCTTTAGTGGGTAGTCCCATCCCCACAAAGTTCTCCTCCATCCTCAGATTTTATTTTTCCACAACTTGGCTACAAGGGCATTGTAAACATTTTTTTTTGTAATCGTTCCAGAACTATCACCACCGGTCCATCCTAACTCATCCCATCTATCAGAAATAGAGATACCAACTCCAATCAATCTCACCCTGTACCGATCCCAAGTAGATGTGTGGTCTCTTTCCAAACCCAACTTTGTTCTAACAAACCAATTGGAGCAAGTCGATCCCTGCTTCGGAGCACAACTAGCTTGAAAAAGAAAAAACACATTTTTACTATTTAAAACAGTAATCAACTCAGCAGTAAGAATGGAATCCTTCCCCATGCCCAAGATTTCATCCTTTCCAACAATGGCAGAATCATCTGCTCCCGATTTCCAGGCGAGCCAATGCACTATCAAAGGTAAAGAGTTCAGAAGGTTTTTCCATGTTTGGGAGCCAAAGGACGTGACTGTTGAAGATGAACATAGCCAAGTTGACACAGAGATGTGGGGGGAGTATTTGTCTTTTAATACCCTCTTCCAGATGCCTGGATGCATCAATCCATGCCACAAATATTTTGCAGCCAAAGCCCTCGAAAAACAATATATGTTTCTTAGTCCCCAACCACCATAGACCTTGGGTTTTGCAATAGTCTCCCAATTACACAAGTGAAGAGTCGAGGCTTGTTTGTTTCCCAACCAGAGATAGGAGAAAACCATTTTACGAATCATGTTCAGGATTGAGGTCGAGATGTGTGCCAAGGCCATCCAATAAACCAGTTGGATTTTGAGCTCCGCTTTAATCAAAACATATCTTCCTCCCAAGGATAGAAAACGATTGCACCAATGACAAATCTGATTCTCATATTTCAACAAGAGCCACTACCAATCCTCCACCCTGTAATTGTCCATCTTTAAAAAAAATCCCAAATAATTAAACCCGGATGAAAGGCTCAGAAAGATTAAATGAAACAGTGATTTCAAATCATCTAGTAGGATCTGTTGAACATTGAAGTGTAAAAAGGTGGACTTATTTACATTAATCGTCAATCCAGTTGCACCACAAAAATCAGTTAAGAGTGTATGAATCTCCTACCACTCAGAAAAGGAAGTTTTGGATAGAATAAGCACATCATCCACAAAGAGTAGATGGAGGATCTTGACCATCCTAGAAACCTTGATTCCATTCAACTTCCCTTCAGGTTGACTTTTTTTTAGAGAGATGCTCAAACCCTCCATCACTAAAATAAACAAAAGAGGAGACAGTGGGCAACCCTGTTGCAAACCTCTGCCACTATTGAAAACATTTGTGGCCTCCCCATTGATCAGAATGGAATATGTTGTGGAGGCTACACATCCCATAATCCAGTTTTTCATTAGGTGTCCAAAGCCACACTGAAAAAACATAAGCCTTAGATAATCCCAATTTGTACAATCATATGCCTTTTTTAAATCCAGTTTCAAAAAGATAGCTTGAAGTTTTTTTCCTTAATACTATGAAGGCACTCCTGTGTTGTCCCAATAGCATCTATAATCTATCTTCCCTTGAGGAAGCCCAACTCTTCTTGAGACAAGCTATGAGAGAGAATTGGTCTAATTCTCCTCGATATCACCTTTGTAATAATCTTATAACATAAATTGCACAGAGCTATGGGGCGAAAGTTTGGGAAGGAAGTAGGATGATTGGTTTTTGGAATCAGAGCTATGAAGGTAGAATTAATCGGACGGTAATCTTCGCCACGAATTCTAGTTTCCTCTACCACAATAAGTAAATCTGGGCCAACCATGTCAAAAAAGTGAAGGTAGAATTCTACAGTCCACCCATCAGGGCCTGGACTTTTATCCTTGGAAAAACCTGTAAGAACATATGAAATTTCCTCAAGTGTACACATATTTTCAAGAGAAGTGACTTCATCCTCCAAAACAAGCTTGGGGTACAAGCGAACAGTATCCATCTGATCACACAAATTAAACTGTCATGTGTCTTGAAAAAAAGATTTGAAGTATGAGACCACTTAATATTTAATAACATCCTGACATGTATGAACACGACCATCTTCATCAGTAATGTCCCAAAGGTTTTTTATTCCTCCTATGGCTCGCAAATCTATGAATTTTATTTGTATTATTGTCATGACTCTTGATCCAGATAGCCCTACTCTTTTGCCTCCATCGTTCTTCTTCTGCCAACAGAAATTTGTTGTGCTCCGCCTCCAATGAACTCAAACATTGATCAAAATCATCAATAAGAAATCCATTAAGTTTTCGTGCATAGAGCAGTTCCAGATCAGCTTCCAGGTTTTTAATATAATCTTGTTCCTGATTAATTTTTTCTTTCGACCATAATTTTACTCTTTTTTTAAGAAGAGAAATCTTCTCAACTAATCTTCTTTTTTCCCCTTCAACTTGTTGAAACCAAGCATCATACCAAACTTCACAAGCTAGATTGGAAAAAGAGTTATCTCGTAACCAAGCAACATTGAACTTAAAAGGATGAGCTATCGCCAGCAGGCCCATATCCAACTGTATAATAATAAGAGCATGATCAGGTATGTATGGAAATTCCACCCATGATCTATATCTCATAGATGGGCCTATTAAATCCTCCACCACAAAGAATCTATCAAGTCTTTTAGCAATATTGGAGTCCCCTGATCTACCATTATGCCACGTTGGTGCCTACTCTGTCAGAGCCACATCCACCAATGAGGAATTACCAAAAAAGTCCCTGAAAAAAGACTGTCAATGGATCGATCAAGGCTGCCAAACCCCAAATCTCATCTGAGCTCATGGTAAAGTTCATATCCCCTGCCATAATCAGATCAACATGAGCTAACAGACCTCTATCTTCCATTTTTTTCCAAAAGTGCTTGCAGTCTATACAAGGACCATAAACATTCAGAAGAGTGAGCTTCCTTTTATATACTAGAATAGAATTCATCAAGAGAATACCGCCACAAGTGAGGATAGGCAAAAAAACAAAAAAATGAGGATCCCATGACACTAGAAGGCCCCCTGAGTTTCCAACAGATCTTACTGCACAATACATCCAATCCAGCCCGAGAGAAAACATGAAATCCCTAGCCTTCTCTGCATTGGTTAAGGTCTCTTGTAAAAAAATAATGGTAGGTGAAGTCTTGGAGAGAAACCTACGCATTGAGGATTTTTTTAGGGGACCTCCTACCCCTCTGATGTTAAGAGAGAGAAGAATCATGATTTTTCCCTTGCAAGGGATTTTATGCCTCTAAGCGCCGCCTGATCAATAGTAGTTGGATGTTGATTTGCCACAAAGGAAAGTTTTGTGCCCTTTTTTTGCGTGCAGTTCTAGTCTTAACAGGGGATAACTCAAGTCCCAAACCCCATGACCATGCAAGTTCCTTTCCAGACTGGTCTTCTGAAATACTAGAGACTGTAGCCTCATCTCTAGGGCCCCCCAAAACCACAACAATATTCCCTATGTATGTCGAGATAAGGAAAGGACTAGTAACCTCCTTATAGGACAGAACCAAGTCAGATAGCATCCTATCCAAAGAGTGCTCCCTAGCTGTAGGTTCCCCATAACTAGGTAAAAAAGGTGACCCTTCCGCCGATAAAATCTCAAGAATTACCGGGTTAATCACATTACGAATGTCAGTGTTGGTAGTGGAAGGCCCACACTCATCAAACAACGAAACAGGAGTAACTAACATTGTCTCAGGAATGGGGGGTGAAACCACTAAAGAAGTATCAAGTGCCACAGTCTTGACAGTCACCTCAGCTACACTAGACTCTGATGAATAAAAAGAATTGAGATGATCCCTTTCCCAAGCAGATAAGGTACAATATAAATAAGGAACATAGTGTCGCAACTTAATAACAAAGGTAGTATTCGAAGATGAAGGACTGTCCAAGTCCCAAGCTCCCGAAAAAGTGCCAAGCTCCTGCGGCTCCAGCTCCAGAGAGTAGCCATTTGTGAAATTATCCTCTGAGGATGTCACATCAATAGGCTCACCAACGGGATGGTGACAATCCTTCCTCAGATGTCCTGTTTGTCTACAACGCGAGCAACAGAATGGAATCCCTAGATAATCTAATCTCTTTGTAAAGACCATACCGCGCCACTCAATATCCAAGGACTCCGACAGTCCCCCATGTATATCAACCTCCACTAAGATTTTAGCCATTCGTTTTTCCCTCGAGTGGAACGTGTCCTCTACTATATTAATGAAATGGCCCAAAAAATTCCCTATAGCCTCCATTGCTTTAGAATTCCACAACTACAGTAGAAGGCTCGGTAACATAACCCAAAGATGGAGAAAAATAAAATATTATGTCGATGGATCGAACTTAAGTCTCCATTTCTTAAGCATAAGGCTACCACCTTCAAATGCCCAAAAATTATCTAAAATCCTCACAGTGTCTTTAGGGGTTTTGAAAACAAAACCAAACCAACCCCTCGGCAAAGTCAATAACTCCGGTGAGTAACCCAGAATGGGTTCCCAAGTAGCTTGCATCCACTCCATGATAGAAAGTTTGCAGAGCAATCGATAAGCCAACCTACCCACCAGAGCACACATGGTGAGTGAACAAGAATCTTCCAACCCAACGTCCATACCCAGAACCATTTTCCGCTTAGTTCTTTTAGGCTTCCACGCTCGCACAATTCGCTTAAAATTGAATCTCTTCCCCGTCAAGCCACCTCCCTGTGACTCCAAAGGCTGCGTAAAATGGGAAGGATGCGAGCCAAACTCATTAGCTAAAGAACCCTTGGTGCTAGCCTCCCTAACAAACCAATCTGCTCTAGCAACTTCAATAATCAGACCAAAAACTTGGGGAACATCATTGCATAAGGAGGGGCATGACAAAGGTAACCAGAGAACATACTTAGGAGTAGAGAAAGGTGATGGAAGGGCCTCCGCCAAACGAGTAGTAGGTTCAATAGAAGTCACATTAAGTGTTCCATTACTACCTCGGTTTTTACAAAGATCGTCCACCGTAGAGAGGAAGCTTGGGTGATCCGAAGATTCCTCATCTATCACTCCCATGAGATTCTTGGCCTCACCAACCATAAATAAGCGCCACCTATCTTTAATAAACTACAACTTATGGAGAAGACATTTAACACCAAGTTGTGATATGGCGCTTCGGGAGTGCAAAACACTTCAGAGAAAGGTCAGAAAAAAATACAAAAAGATTGTGGACCCAATCATATGGGCCAGAGTCCACTGGTTAGTTAATAACTGTCATATCACATGTATGTAACCTTAAATTCCTGTCAAACCAATAAAAACGAAGGGCGGGGACCCAACCCGCTAACTCTGGTGATTGAAGGAAGGGTGGAGAGTACAGACTGAGCAATAGGCAAGATAAGTGAAAAAACGAAGCTCTTCCCTAACTAAACTAACAAGGCTACTAGGTAGCATATACCTGCTGAATATAATAATGAAAGTATTGTTTAAGGACATAAGGAGAGGAGTAGGCATGAAATGACTAGATGGAAGAAATATTTATTACAATAACATTGGGGGAAGTGAAGGCAACAATAAGACTTCAAAGTTTTTGGCCAATAAGATATTAGATAAATGAGATTTAAAATTTAAAATTAATCATTATTTTTTTAAACTTTAAATAAAGGGGTGTATATTTTAACCATGAACTAATAGAAAGTCAAACCTAACTCAACACTATATACCATGTCTATCGACAGGGATAATAAGTCATTACAGGAAAGACCACCATCATCATGGTGAGCTCCCATGTAAAGACAGAGCTTACATATATTTATAACACTTTTTAACATATTTTTTTCTATTAACATATTTTTTTCTATTGAATATAAAATTTTGATAGCTTTTCTTAAAACATAGTTATTCCTATTTTATATTAAAAGAAAATGTTTAACTTATAAATCTTTAAAATTATATATATAGTAAATTAAGGACAGAGGTCACATATATTTTTATATATACTAAATTATATATATACTAAATTAAGGACAGAGGTCACATATATTTATAACACTTTTTAACATATTTTTTTCATAACACGTTTTAACATATTTTGTTCTATTGAATATAAAATTTTGATAGCTTTAAAACATAGTTATTCATATTTTATATAAAAAAAAGTTGTTTAAATTAAAATTAATTTATAAATATTTAAAATTATATATATACTAAATTAAATAATTGAAAAAGGTTGGAATTTGAACTCTTTAATTTATATTTAATCTAAAATGCATTTATGATTATTTTGTGTATTCTTATTTGTAGAAAAAAAATCTACATGTTTCTTCCAATCGATTTGAATAAAATTTATTTGACTAATGATAAAAATTGTTTTTAAATCTATATGATGATGATGATGATTAACGTCCATGAAGATCTAATTGGTCTATCAAACCATAAGAGGGTAAGTGATTACTTGTGATTCTTTAAAATTTTGTTTCTGTGCTCGAAAAGCATTAAGAGAATCTTTCCAAGATCACCATACTTTTGTTGAGTGAAGAGGTTAGGAAGGTTGGTAGTGTGATCAATATTTTGAAAATGAGATCTAATATGGGTATAGGCTGGACAATCTA
>SNQJ01S0200235.1:0-16989 GCA_010110895.2 Picea sitchensis | reverse complement strand
AAATCCATTTATATAATATCCACTCAACCTTGCTACTTGCGTATGTGAATGCTTTCCTCGATCGTTCATGCCCTGAACAACCCCCGTCGATTTAGTTGCAACAGAGAGGAAGAACCCTCACATGGAAACAAGTCCGGTGCTCCAGGGGGATTAGTTCATAGAAAGCCAAGTCTAATACGAATATCTGTCCTTCTGTGACCATGCACGCTATTTAGCCAACAAAACTCCTGATTCAAACGGTAAGATTAATGGCTTCTTGGATCTGGGTATCAATTCAAAAACTCCTGATTCAAACGGTAAGATTAATGGCTTCTTGGATCTGGGTATCAATTCAAAAACTCCTGATTCAAACGGTAAGATTAATAGCTTCTTGGATCTGGGTATCAATTCAATTTCATTCCGAATGGCAGCAGCAGCTACTTCAACGATTATGGAGAGAGATATATAAGTAGGAAAAGAGGGAGTTGGATCCACCAATGATGCGTAGCATAAGTAGGAAAACAGGGAGTTGGATCCACCAATGATGCGTAGCATGAAAAGAAATCCATTTATATAATATCCACTCAACCTTGCTACTTGCGTATGTGAATGCTTTCCTCGATCGTTCATGCCCTGAACAACCCCCGTCGATTTAGTTGCAACAGAGAGGAAGAACCCTCACATGGGAACAAGTCCGGTGCTCCAGGGGGATTAGTTCATAGAAAGCCAAGTCTAATACGAATATCTGTCCTTCTGTGACCATGCACGCTATTTAGCCAACAAAATTCCTGATTCAAACGGTAAGATTAATGGCTTCTTGGATCTGGGTATCAATTCAAAAACTCCTGATTCAAACGGTAAGATTAATGGCTTCTTGGATCTGGGTATCAATTCAAAAACTCCGGATTCAAACGGTAAGATTAATAGCTTCTTAGATCTGGGTATCAATTCAAAAACTCCTGATTCAAACGGTAAGATTAATGGCTTCTTGGATCTGGGTATCAATTCAATTTCATTCCGAATGGCAGCAGCTACTTCAACGATTATGGAGAGAGATATATAAGTAGGAAAAGAGGGCAAATGTTTACGTAATCCCGCAGCCCAAAGGCGTGGGGTGTTAATTGATTTCGCAATATATATCTGAATCTTTTCCATAAAATGAAGGGGCAAACAATGAAAAATGTGGCTGCTGGGATTCGAGACCACAACGAATTACCCGTACCTTAAGCTACGAACTCTGAGTGATGCATCGTAGACTTGCCGTGTTTCTAGAGGCAAAGAAAAACTCTAATGTAGTAATCGTTTCATTTTATTTATCTATCTGATAAGATAAATAGTGATGTAGTAACTATTTTCGAAAAGTACAACACAGCCCGTCTAGCTCAGTTGGTAGAGCGCAAGGCTCTTAACCTTGTGGTCGTGGGTTCGAGCCCCACGGTGGGCGTCATGATCATAATTATAGATATTTTGGCTTTACTTTGTCATTTGGATCTCACAAATGTGCTTTGTCGCGACGAAGCTCAATACAATCTTTTTAGCAATTTTTTATTAATGAAAAATGTGCATTGTCGCGACGAAGCTCAATACCATCTTTTTAGCAATTTTTTTATTAATGAAAGGTTCAATGCAATTTTTTATTTGAAAAAATACGGAATGCAATTTTTTATTTGAAAAAATACGGAATGCAATTTTTTATTTGAAATGTGCATTGTCCTGAGGAAGCTCAATACAATTTTTTTGCAATTTTTTTTTTATTAATGAAAGGTTCAATGCAAATTTTTATTTGAAAAAAAGATGGAATGCAAATTTTTATTTGAAAAAAGATGGAATGCAAATTTTTCAAATGTGTATTGTTTCGAGGAAGTTCAATACAATTTTTTTAGCAATTTTTTATTAATGAAATTGCTGTTTTTAATTTGAAAATAGTTGGAATACAATTTTTTATTAATGAAATTGTTGTTTTTAATTTGAAAATAGACTCAATACAATTTTTTTTTATTAATGAAACAATTTTTTATTAATGAAATGTTCAATGCAATGTTTTATTAATGAAATTGTTGTTTTTAATTTGGAAATAGACTCAATACAATTTTTTATTAATGAAATTGTTGTTTTTAATTTGGAAATAGACTCAATACAACTTTTTATTAATGAAATTGTTGTTTTTAATTTGGAAATAGACTCAATACAACTTTTTATTAATGAAACTGTTGTTTTTAATTTGGAAATAGACTCAATACAATTTTTTATTAATGAAATTGTTGTTTTTAATTTGGAAATAGACTCAATACCATTTTTTATTAATGAAATTGTTGTTTTTAATTTGGAAATAGTCTCAATACAATTTTTTATTAATGAAATTGTTGTTTTTAATTTGGAAATAGTCTCAATACAATTTTTTATTAATGAAATTGTTGTTTTTAATTTGAAAATAGACTCAATACAATTTTTTATTAATAAAATTGTGGTTTTTAATTTGAATATAAATTTAATACAATTTTTTATTAATGAAATTGTTGTTTTTAATTTGAAAATAGACTCAATACATTTTTCAATAATTCACAAATGGATTTTGTCACTTTGTCAAATGGACATTGTCACAAGGAAGTTCAAAACAATTTTTTATTAATGAAATGTTCAATACAATTTTTTATTAATGAAATTGTTGTTTTTAATTTGAAAATAGACTCAATACAATTTTTTATTAATGAAATGTTCAATGTAAATTTTTATTAATGAAATTGTTGTTTTTAATTTGAAAATAAACTCAATACACAAATGTTCAATGCAATTTTTTATTAATGAAATTGTTGTTTTTAATTTGAAAATAAACTCAATACAATTTTCTAGCAATTTTTTATTAATGAAATGTTCAAAGCAATTTTTTATTAATGAAATGTTCAATGCAATTTTTTATTCATGAAATGTTGCAATTTTTTATTAATGAAATTGTTGTTTTTAATTTGAAAATAGACTCAATACAATTTTTCATTAATGAAATTGTTGTTTTTAATTTAAAAATAAACTCAATACAATTTTTTATTAATGAAATTATTGTTTTTAATTTGAAAATAAACTCAATACAATTTTTTATTAATGAAATTGTTGTTTTTAATTTCAAAATAAACTCAATACATTTTTTTATTAATGAAATTGTTGTTTTAATTTGAAAATAGACTCATTACATTTTTCAATAATTCACAAATGAACATTGTCATTGGGAGTTCATTACAAAAATAGTTTACAAATAGGTCATTTGTCATTTGGAATTCAATGCAATTTTTTATTAATGAAATTGTTGTTTTTAATTTGAAAATTCAATACATTTTTCAATAAATGGTTTACAAATGAGCAGAACTCATAAATAGACATTGTTGTTAGAAACTCAGTACAAAAATGGTTCACAAATGGGCAGAGCTCATAAATGGACATTGTTGTTCGAACTCAGTACAAAAATGGTTCACAAATAGGCATTGCCATTTTGAGTTCAATGTAATTTTGTATTAATGAAATTATTGTTTTTAATTTGAAAATAGATTCAATACATTCTTCAATAAATGGTTCACAAATGGAAATTATTATTCAGAATTCAATGCAATTTTTTATTAATGAAATTGTTGTTTTTAATTTGAAAATAAACTCAATACATTTTTATATTTTATGCAATATTAACACATTATATTTGTATTATTATTATTTTTTATTAAATTTCAAACCAAAATAAAGTCAAATTCCTTATTTTGAGTTATTAAAAAAAATAAAAATTCTTATTTTAAGTTATTAAAAAAAATAAAAATTCATAACAATAGACTCTAGCTTTGTAAAATAGGTGTCAATAACAATAAATGTCTCAATAATGGTTTATTTCATAATGTAGATTATTTTTTAATAAAACTAATTGACCAAATGTTTATGTGAAGTGAATTTCAATACCAATAAATCTCTCGTTTATTCTTTGTTTCATAATGGAGACTATTTTTCAATAAAACTAATTATTTCATTAATTAATTGATTTTTTTAAACTCAAATTGAAGATTGTATTAATATATAAGGGGTTGTGTCACAACAAACAACAATCAAAATTTGGTTATAAAAATAGGCTTTATAGCTGAAAATATTTCTACTACTAACATATAATAAGTCTTAAACATTTCCTTATAATATTTCGAGACAGATTGGCAACAAACTTCTTTTACATATTGACCCAACAAAAAGACTATTTTAAAAAACATTTAATGATGCATAGATTCATTATATTGAACCCCTTACTTTACACTAAGTGATTGTGAGTCTTCTTCAATGTCGATGGGCACTAAATCACAACCCTCAAGTTTTCCTTCTAAATTTCCTCCAAGATGGGACATTATTGAAGCCTGGTTGATTGAGGATGAATGAGAACATTGTGGCAAAACCAAGGACTTGAGAAATTGGCACTCTATTTCAAATTCACCAGTTTGATGTCTTGAACCCTGAGAAAATTTGAAATGGATGCAATTTCCTACTCCATATTCCCAATTTATCTGAGATTTGTTGAAGCACTAAACAATTAGCTTGGGAAATTTCTTTGTGGTGTCGCATAATTCTTTTAACCTCAATCCAGTTGGGTTCCATCTCTATCCAAAAAAGGTGACAACCATGGTTCCCAAACCAAACAGACTCACACAAAATTCCAATTCCAGTTTTAACAGAGGCAAGGATAAGGAAAGAACCTTTATAATTGAAGTCCCAAATAACTAAATCATGGAATATTTCATAATTGACATAAAAGGAAATTAACTTGTGGACCAAGGGAGGCATGGATGTAGTCCTATCTGAATCCAACATTGAGCAGCTCCCACATACATCTATCCCCAATAATGCTTGGTTGCATACACCTTGCTATAGAACCTCCTAACAACTGCAAAACATCTCTGACCCACACTTCCAGAAGAAGAAACAAAGTTCCTCGCCAAGGTCTTCCCACAAAGGAATTCTCATTTACACATTTTTCCATGGATGCGCCTATCAAGTCCCTTGTCGATCATATGTGCAAGCCATTTGACAACACGACCACTCAAACCATCACTCTGCCACATGTCCTTGTCCATTAATGCCCAAACAATTGATTTATGGTATGGGGAGAACCCCCTTGACCCCATTTACAATCGAATTTCCCTCGCTTAACCTTGATCTAAGCTTGACCCAATAATCAACACCCATGTTTAAATCACATTTAATGTGAAAGATTTTAACTTCTTCAAATTCTGCAATGAGAGCATGAGAATGGGATATGATTCTATTGAAGACATTATTTCATGAGGTAGATCTTTTAAAAATTGCCCGAGCAACCATCATGGAGTCACCAAGGATTACCATTTTAGAGATTTTCATTTCTCATATAATCTTGATTCCTTTCCACATAGCATAAACCTTGGAAACATTGTTTGTGACATTCCCTAATCCCCAAGCATAATAAACTATTTGAATTCCCCTAGGATATTGAAGACTCCCCCTGCACCTTGCACCCCTTTAATTGAATTCTTATGGATAGATTATGACCCCTGTTTTTTATTCTTATGTACATGGAAGAGACTCAACATTGTAGATGTATTTAGCATTTAAGCATAAAAATTTATGTGTCATAATACTTGGTCTTCGAGAGGCTTATCCCCCTAATTCTAAAAAAAAGTGAGGAAAGAAAACATAGCCTATGATAAAAAGTTTAGGTCAATATATCTATTCTATTACATATTGATCATGTCACTTTATACATTGATTCACTTAAAAAAAAACATACATAAAAATGGAAATCACTGATCAAATGTCCTTCATTTTTAAAGCACCAATGAAAATAAAGTTTAAGATGAGATCCAATATAAGAGACTTGATGCCACTATGCTACCATCCCTATATTCATTCTACTCCTAGTGCCCCTAAGCAACCTCCAAACATTCTTTGAAGAGTGCATCTGATGTAGTGTTCAATTATATGTATAGATGATTATATGATATAGTGGTAAACACTGATTGCATTCCTTTCAATTTCTTAAATAAGGGTGCCAATAGCAAACTTTCCATCCTTCATAAGCATTCCAACCAATTGATAACTACCGTTGAATCTCCCATGACTTGAAAATTAGTGATGTTACAATCTCTAATAGTTTTGAGAAGGAACTTTAGAGCCATCAATTCTACAAGTTATTTGAACAAGAACCCAAGCATGCCTTGAATTTTTTGAAATGTGTATAATAAATGAATAGTATACCCATAGCCCCACATAAAGGTGGAATACTTTGAATTTCTCCATCAAAGTAACTCCATGCACAAGATTTATCAATGGACACCTCTATGATTTTCCTTAGTTTTTAACTTTAACTACTTTCCTAAGCCCTTCGAAAAAAAAACATATTTGAATAACAAATTGAAAGAGGGAATGTATTTATCACTAAAAATAGTCAAATTTCCAATAAACCAAATTCCCAAAGCAGTCACTAGTGGAAATGTTTTGAGAGATTTTAATTCTTTTTTTTTTTCAAACCACCTTTTTAATCATTTTAAAACATTTTAAAACAATATCCCCTTGCCATATCTCTTTCTGATCTGTGAATCCTTCCAATTCCATCCAAACAGATTTTGTCTATGAGCAATTGTTAGGGACCTAACCTCCCTTACCCCTCACATAGGTAGAATAATAAATTTTCCATGTAATAAACACTGACATTAGTTAATAAGGCCCATTTCCCCCGGATGGGGTGACACGTAACACATGGGAGGCCACACAACCCCCATGCAATCTAAGCCATACATATGGTCGACCGCCACCCCAAGCCTCATTATCAGACGGAGGATGACCATAAACACACATAGGGGACAGAGGGATAGCTCCCCTGCATAGGTTTAATGGTGCCCTCACTAAGTAATGGCAGGGGGATGATGACATGTACAAGAGGAGGATGCACGATCTTATCAACCTCTTGGATATTACTCCAGGTTGGCCATGAAATTCTTCACTTGGTTTCTTTTCTCTATCGAGGCTCTGCTCTACTCAGAAATTCGGCTCTGGGCCTCTCAGACTTCTCTGGCCTCATTCTCAGAGCTATCTGGCCTCTAGGATTTGTCATGCCGCGTGAAAGAGGGAAACCCAGGAGGGGACCCTCCTAGTACTGTTAGGTTGCAAGGTAGAGGCGCTTGCGTGAAATGGAGAAGGCTTCCTCGATAGCTCGGAAGCAACAAATCAAGACGTTGATGACGCCTCCAATGGCCTATGTGGAGGAGGAATTCCTGGAGGAACCAATTTAGGTTCCACCAGAATTCCTCCTCTACACAGTCCCAGATTCCCAGGACATACCCAACACCATCAATGCAACAAGGATACAATGAAAACCATGGAGGGTTCCACTTGCATCATAAAGGAGGAAATCCCCCCGAAGGACCGCCCAACAGAGCCCCCATTACCCAATCTAGACACGACATGCGGCCATAATCCACCTAGTCTCTTCACTCCGGAGCACTTGGAGCTCGTCTTTAAGATGAAGAGCTATATGATGGAGCAACTCCACTAGCATACCCTTATTAGCAGAATAATTGACATGTTTTTCGATGCCTTCTCGAATGTGCCTATCAAACAGAGGTGCCCGACCTGCGTGCAGATCTTTGCACTCACACCTAACAGTGACACTCCTCATGGTAGCTCCTCAGATGGCAGGTTCCACTGTTCAAACAACCCTCCTAATGTTTAAGGTTTCTCAACTCTCTACGCCTCACTTGCATGGAAATGGAGTTTTTTTTCTTGTCTTCCTGCTTAGGATTTATGTTTAGTTTGAATTATCAATTTTTGAATGCATGTCCAGACAAAAATGTTAGCACTATCAACTGCCACTTGATTTGGTTTCCAACCGTATGGTGGAGCAAGTGGCGGTTGCTACTTTTAGCCATAAGAATAATTACTTGCCACATGTTTGGTTTCCACTAGTTTGGCGGAACAGGTGGCAGGCCTGTGAAATGATTATTTTTTGTATAGTGACAACGAATTAATCAGACAATACAACTTTTTTATTTACAAAAAAATAAAATAAGGCCTATTTAGTGAACAAGTCAATGCAAGAAGACCTAATAGAAGCTTTCGCTTCTAGAAAGATCTTCCTCTAGAATGTTCTTTAGAAGATAGAATTAGTATGAATAAGAGTAGGAGGCACGATAAATCTTGTCTTGAGAATTATTGTAATAGAGTGTTTCTCTGTTGGAGGTTTCCCCCTGGAAGAGGTAAGTGAACGTTGCCTCCTATCAATAAAGGTATTCTTTTTGGTTGTGGTTCTCTACATTTTATTGTTTCGCTGGTATTTTTTGCAGTATTTCTATTTTCTACTTAATATAATAGATCTGGTACCTAACAAGTGGTATTAGAGAACTTTCCTCTATGCAATTTGTGGATTTTTTTTCCAGGGTAGAGATATGTACTGTCGACATCTTTAAAGCACACATATTTGTTGCTTAGTGGGTAAAATTGCGGTGGGAAATACTATACCTAGGAAATACATATGGTTTCATGGGGTTGCCTAGAAACAAACGTTTCACCTTGTTGGAAACCTTTGTAACCTCTATTGGTACCCCTCGAGTAGTACCGCATTAGACATAATATGTACATGACCATCACTCCCACATATGATTCGTAAATGAGAGGCTTATAGCCCACTTGCTTCACCAACATGGATACTATGCATAATTTTTTTTTTTTTTATCTCTGTCTTAGTCTTATATATAGAGCTTTGTCTCTAATGAGGAAGGTCTTCAAGATCTGTAGCTTGCACACATCAACCAATCAATTCTCTAACTTGGATGCAATGCTCAATACATTTTTGAGTGCAACCAATGGAAGCAATCAAAAAACAATCCCCTATGTTCTCAGACTTCCTATACATAAAAAAATTAGATGCCAAATGCAGTGGAAAATTCTCTGTTCTTAATGAGGCAACCGATATTAGGTCTCTACTATGGATAGCCTGTTGTCCAACGAATTATAAATATCTTCATCACTCGATTACGAGGCCCATGTTCGCCAAAGAATATAAATCGACCAAGAGAAATCCCAATCGACCTAAACAAAATTCTCATCGTCTGACAAGTAAATTAGGCCGAATAAAGATGGGGAAAAATATCCCGATGGAATGAGCTAACCAACGATGAAGAAAAGTACTCAATGGACAAGTTGGGTTGACTAGAAGTGGAAATAAATGATTAGAGGGAGACTTGGAAACCTTTGATGAAGACAAATATCTGAAGGGTGAATTGGACAACACACAACATCTAATAAATGCCCAGACAACATTTAAACATGTCCAACAACATCTAAATTTGGCCAACAACTTCTAAAGACATCTAGGAAACATCTAAACATGTCTGACAATATATAAATTCTCCCATAAACTTCTAAACTCAACCAACGACATCTAGAAATGCCCCTGCAAGTTGGAATCTGTCCAACATCATTAAAAAATGCCCATCAACTTCTAATTACGCCCAAGAGATTTTTAATATGCACCGTAGCATTTAGAAATTCCTAAGAACTTTTGATTATGCCCAAATGAGGATGAATTCGCTTCACAACACTTAAAAATGTCCAACGCAATTAAAAAACGCCCAGGAAAAGGGCAACTCATCCTAGCAAAAGGTAGTCGACTAGACCAAGTAAATTCGATTGACAATGAGGATAATCCGACTTGTCGAAAGTCGTGTCGACCGATGAAAGAGATGTAAGTAGACCGGACGAGAGATGAGTTGATCGACGAAAGAGAGGGAAGTTGACCAAGTAAATAAATTGATCGACAAATAAACTAATTCGACCCAAACAATGTTAAATCGACTTGGAAAAAGTGATTCAACTTTGGGGATGGAATTACAATTCAGAGGGGTAAGATAATTCGCCCAGCAAGTAGAGATTTTCCCAACAAGGTTTACAAATTCCCAGACAATGTAAATTCGACTCAAGATTCAACTTAGACGTCCAAGGGAAATGTATACTCACCCATTAGATTTAAACTCGACTTGGAAATTAATTTAGATGCCCAAACATTAAATAATTCGACCCAATGGTGTTCAAGTCGACTAGAAAGTGAACTTAATCAATCCAATGAACAAATCAACTTCCTAGGGAGAGAGCATTGTAGTCCCTGTAGATAAAAATGCCTTGTTCAATTTAGATTCTCAAGCAATGTAAACTTGTCTGATAAACAAATTTCAATAGTCACCATTCTTCAACTTTGACAAGGAATGAATGATGGACATTCCAGAATGGACGTGGTTCTTCATTTCCATTAAAACCCAACTATAGGCGATAATTAAGATAAATACACAGGAATGCATTTCACATCTTATAAATGAAGGATACAACAAACTAATAATCAACATAGTGAAATCAAACACAACCGGTCACCATTGAACTCAGAAGTTTTTCATTGGAAACCCAAACACGAAAAATGAATTTCGAGTGGGGCTCAATCTTTCCATTATGGAAATCTATGGTTACACTGCATTCATGTCTTCGATGCCTCTTCCTCTCTTGACCAAAATATTCATTGCAAATGAGAGTGAGGGAAGAAATAGGGAGAGCTGGGGGATAGGGGGAAGGCCAACAGACCAGACCTTTGTTTCCCCTTCCTCAACCTTCTCCTCTATTTAATTTTTAATTACATTTGATTCTGCATTTTGATCTCATGTTCTCATTTTTTTGTCTTATTAGACTTACAAATTTACATTTATTTACAAAGTAGAAGTACTTAGTCTTAAACCCATTCATCGGTCCAGATCCATTTTGGTCCACACCTCCCCATTGAGAGGATTTTGGTCCCCAAAATCTCAAGGAAACCAATATGGATAAGTGTACTTATTTCTACTCCTATGGAACGTGGCTCTAACTCTGGTTCTAGCCCTGCCTCATGGTTCTGGATACTAGCTTTGGTCCCTAGCTATGGCTCTAGATTTGGTTCTGGCTCACTTGTTCCTTCATTGTAAAAGTTTTCTCACTGACTCCCAGCTCTGCAATCTCCAAATCCAAACTTTGGACTCAACAATCATTCCCATCTCCTTCTTTGTCTTGGATATATTCCATCTCGACAATCATGAAACCAGTTTGAATGTTGGTCTATGTCTAGTGTGACCCCAAAAAGATTCCATCACACAACAAATCCCCAAGGGAAGTGTGACTACACTCGTCTACTAAAATCAATTTCTTCTCGATACAAAAAAAACCTTCACGACCAACCTGTATACCCATACATGCTGGCTATAGGAGTTGGTCCATCTGCTGGCAAGTCATTCTTCAACCAATGTGCAATGGAAGATATGTCGGCCCATGCTTGTACGCACACAATGTAGTTATCAAGAACTCCTTGAAGGTCATTCACCTTCGTGCACCATTCTTCGACACAACTCTAAGACAAGGTTTTTCAGATGCAATGTTAGAAACATGAATCATATTGTGGTTGCTCTCGACATCAACCTATTTTCCTTCTCTTTTGTTTTGCTGCTCTCATGTGTTGCTATCGCTCCTTGGACAACTTCTATCACTTGGACTGTAGATTCATGCAACTCTTCATCTTCCTCAATATTCACTCTCCACACCCTTCTCCTGGATGTGCAGTGTCTAGGGTGAAGCTCCGAATGAAGTTGCCAACACTTTGCTTCCTAGTGACCACTCAAATTACAATTGTGGAAAAATTTCTTGTTTCTGCTCCAATAACTTCTTGACATACTCCTCCTCTCCATGTGCCTTTGTGTACGTTGTTGAATAGGATAATCCTTATTGTCATTCAGTTTTTGAAAACAATCAGGCCTGCTGAACATGGCTTACTTCTTCCAGTAGGCCACCTCACAATGACCTTTCTTTTCATAAAAGAAGATCTCTCTACATACCAACAATTGTCTATGGTATGACCTCTCTTCTTGCATCTGTGAAAAACAAGAAATGTCTTGTTTGATGTGGACCTTTTGGTATTCTTCTTCCTCTTCTTCTTGATTTCATTTAATAAAGTGTTGTTGTCTCTGAGTGTAGTTGTGGGTTGAGTTTGCAAACTCTCCTTATCGCTGCTCACATTCAATTTACCACAAGGATGAGCTGGTGGTGAGCTGACACCTTCACTCATTGGTGTTGTTCCTTCTCCTGATGAGAAATCCAACTCCAACATGTTGGTTTCCTTCATGAAAATGGTTTTCTTCATGGTGATGGAAGTTTCACTTCTACCATCAAATCCTAGGCCTTCATGCTTGGCCCAGGGCATAACTACAATGGGGGTCACGATGACTTGTCTCCTCTTGCTTAGCCCTTGTCCATCATATCCCATTTTCTTTAAGAGACTGAAACGAATGCCTCTGGTGTGATTCTCAAATTCATCGAGTTGCTCTTGAGAGGTGTTTGTGGAAGGTGAGGTTACCAAGGCAACCTCAGTCATGGTGCTAGCTTTTGTATTGGCAATGGAAGGTTGTCTTTCTCCTCTCTGCTCTTCGATAATTGCTTGAATCCTTTCCAAGGCCTTCTCCTTCTCTTCCAACTCTTGTTGCAATTGCATGATCATATGCACAAGGCTATCATCTTTCCAATTATCAATCTCGATGACCTTCTCACCAATGTATACAAGCTATGCTCTGTGCTTGTCCCAATTTGTTTTGACTGCATTGAGGGAGTATTGGAATCCTTCAAACTTCTTCTTTAACATGTACCTACTCTTTCAAGTGCTCATTCTCCTCCCGGAGCTCGACATTGCTGGCCCTTAAGTCTTGCAACTTGTCTATTCTTGCTTTTCCCATGCTAAGGTCTTCAATGTTCTATTCAAAGTCTTGACAGTAGTCATGATCAAGGATGCAACTGTTTCGATACCTCCAGATTCGTAAAGGGGAGGATTATAGCCCACTCGCTTCACCAACATGGATACTATGCATAATTTTTTTTTAATCTCTGTCTCAATCTTATATATAGTGCTCTATCTCTGGTGAGAAAGGTCTTCAGTCTTTGTAGCTTGCACACATCAACCACTCATTTATTTGAATTGGATGCAATGCTCAATACATTTTTGAGTGCAACAAATGGAAGAAATCAATAAAAAATCCCCTTTGTTCTCAGACTTCCTACACATAAGAAAATTATATGCCAAATGAAGTGGAAAATTCTATGTCCTTAATGACGCAACTAATCTTAGGTCTCTACTATGGATAGCCTACTTTCCAACATATTGTAAATATTCTAATCACTTGGTTACCAGGCCCATGTTCGTCGAAGAAGATAAATCGACCAAGAGAAATATAAATTGAGCTAAGAAAAATTCTTGTCAATTGGCAAGTAAAGTAGGCCGAATAAAGTCAGGGAAAAATAGCCTGACGGAATGAACTGACCAACGATGAAGACAAGTACTCAATGGATAAGTTAGGTTGAGTGGTAGTGGAAAGAAATGATTATAGGGCGACTTGGAAACCCTTGATGAAGACAAATATATGAAGGGTGAATTGGACAACCCACAACATCTAATAAACACCCAAACAACATCTGAACATGTCCGAAAACATCTAAATTCACCCAACAACATCTAAAGACATCTAGGAAACATCTAAACATGTCCAGAAATATCTAAATTTTCCCATGAACTTCTAAAATCAGGCAAAGACATCTAGAAATGCCCCTACATGTTGGAATATGTCCAACATCATTTAAAAACGTCCATCGGCTTCTAATTGCACCCAAGAGATTTTAAATATGCGCTATAGTATTTAGAAGCGCTCAACAATCTCTGATTATGCCTAGGTGAGGATGAATTCGCCTCACAACATTTAAATATGTCCAACGTAATAAAAAATGCCTAGGAAAAGGGTAGCTCGTCCCAGAAAAGGGACTCAACTAGATCAAGTAAATTCAACCGATAATGAGGATAATCCGATTCGTCGGAAGTCGAGTAGACCGATGAAAGAGATGCAATTCGACCAAATGAGAGATGAGTCGACCGACAGAACATAGGTAATTCGACCAAGTAAGGAAATCGACCGGAAAATAAACTAATTCGACTTGAACAATGTTAAATCAACTTGGAAAACGTGATTCAACTATGGGGATGAAATTATAATTCAGAGGAGTAAGATAAATCACCCAACAAGTGGAAATTCACCTAGCAAGGTTTACAAATTCCTAGACAATGTAAATTTGACTCAAGATACAATTTAGATGTCCAAGGGAAATGTAAACTCACCCATTATATTTAAACTCGACTTGGAAATTAATTTAGATGCCCAAACATTAAAGAATTCAACCCAACGGTGTTCAAGTCGATCGAAGGGAGTTAAATCGACTGGAAAGTGAACTTAATCAATCCAATGAACAAATCAATTGCCCAAGAAGAGAGCATTGTAGTCCTAAGCAATGTAAACTCATCCGATAATTTTTATTTAATAGTCATCGATCTTCAACTTTGACAAGGAATGAACGATGGACATTGCATAATGGACGTGGTTCTTCATTTCCATTAAAACCCAACTATAGGCGACAATTAAGATAAATACATGGGAATGTATTTCTCATCTCATAAATGAAGTAGACAACAAATTAATACTCAACATAGTGAAATCAAACACAACCAATCACCAATGAACTCATAAGTTTTGCAATGGAAACCCAAATGGGAAAAACAAGCTTCAGATGGGTCTCAATCTTTTCATTATGGAAATATCTTGTTACACTACATTCATGGCTTCAATTCCTCTTCCTCTATCGGCCAAAAGGCCCATTGCAAATGAGAGTGAGGGAAGAAATAGGGAGAGTTGGGGGATAGGAGGAAGGCCAACAAACCATACCTTTGTTTCCCCTTCCTCATCCTTCTCCTCTATTTAATTTTTAATTACATTTAATTATGCATTTTTCTCTCATGTTCTCATTTTTTTGTCTTATTAGAATTTCAAATTTACATTACTTTGCAAAGTAAAAGTACTTAGTCTTACACCCATTCGTCGGTCTGGATCCATTTTGGATCACATCTCCCCATTGAGAGGATTTTGGTCCCAAAAATCTCAAGGAAACCAATCTGGATCAATGTACTTGTGTTTTCTCCTCTGGAATGTGGCTTTGACTCTGGCTCCTAGAAATAGCTTCGAATCTCGCTCGCAATAGCTCTAAATATCCCTCTAGCCCTACCTCATGGCTCTGGCTACTAGCCATGGTCCTTGGATATGGTTCTAGTTCTGTTTTTGGCTCACTTGGTCCTTCATTGCATAAATTTACTCACTGACTCTCAGCTCCACAATCTCCAGATCCAAACTCTGGACTCAACACTCATTCCCATTTCCTTCTTTGTCTTGGGGATAGTCCATCTCGACAATCATGAAGCCAAGTCAAATGTTGGTGTATGTCTAGTGGGATCACAACAAGCTACCATCATGCAACAACTCCTCAAGGGAAGTGTGGTTGAAATATCCCTGATCCGGCTGATCAAGATATTTGCTACTATTCTAATGCTCTGGCGTGCAGATCTGATACACTGGGGGTTTCTGGATGCATTTTAGCTGTGTGTTTGAGGTGTTCTTCGGTTATTGTGGTTGCATGTTGGTTATTGCAGGTGCATGTGGGTTATTACATGTGCATGTTGCATATTTAATGTTTAACAATCATAAAAGAGTGCATGCAAGAGTATAGAATGTCAACTACTCAATATCATGAATAATAACGGTTCAAGCATGGAAATACAATAGCCTACTGGAAATATAGAGTCTAGACGTCAGTAAGATCTCCTGGATCTGTACTGGACTATAATAGAATAACAAAAAATACCCGTGATCATACGAAGATGGTAGATCTGATGCATGCACGGATAGATCGGCAAAAATGAGCGATTCCGGAGAAATACGGTAACCGCTACCAGTTGGAAAACCCGATCTGAAGAACCCGCTGTCAGAATGTGCTCAGAACTGCTCCAATAGATGCGCCCTGGTCTCTATACTGGAATGGATGTCTGTCAGAACTTGGATCGGACCTCTACAACACCGGATCTGGACCCCTGGGGGGTTTGCGCCCCTCCTTGGACACTGAATGCGCCCCAAAAGATTCCACCGTTAGAATCGGCTACTATATGGCTCAAAACGATCATCTCATCAAATGATGAAATGGGTCGAAAGGGTTTGGCCGGATCTGCTTTGGAACATCTGCATGCAACGCCAAATGTCTGTCCGGAATGACTGTGCCCAAAATGGCTGGATGGATCGATCTGCAAGATTCCACCGTCAGAATCTGATGATAGATGGCTCAATGGAAGCGCCCTGGCTAGATCTCTACTGGGTCAGAATGAATCTGCAATCGGGACACAGGTCTACTGCAGATCTATGAATCCTCAAAATAGCTTACGCCCTCCTTGGCTGAGCTGCGCCCTCCACACTGAATACTCCTGAAATGAACGGTGAAATACCTAGATGGTATCTCAAATGGGCTAGGGTGTGTCTCTCAACACCAAAACCGATCAAGGGTGGTGGTTTCCTCCAGAAATCCACAAAACAGTAAGGTCGACTCTCCTCCTCCTCTGGAAGCTCTTAACATCAAATCATAACAATGCATAATGAGGAATTAGGTCAAATTCCTCCCTTTATATCTTTCCTGACCTAATTCTTCGTTGACATCACTTAACCTAGGCGCCTTTCCTCCTAAGTGATTTATTTGTCAATTAATTCCCCCCCTTATCACCTTTTCATTCTAATTCTCCGTTGACTTAGGCTTAAGTGACTTTTTGCAAGATACCAGATATATAAAATATGCAGAACATAAATATAATGCTAGAAATGGCAGAAAAACAGTAAAATATCCAGCATAATCTTCACAATACACAGAAATGATATACGCAATAGAAATAGAAATAACACTTTGATTCAAAAAGCGATGTTCATAGGCCTCTTCGAGGGGGCAACCTCCAGTCGAGCAATGCTCTGTTACAATAATCTCAAAGCTAGGGTTCACATACCCTCGCCCCTTATTTATACTAAATATGTCTATTAAGAGAAGCATCTAGAGGAAGATCCT
>SNQJ01S0200231.1:0-16989 GCA_010110895.2 Picea sitchensis | reverse complement strand
TGAATGTATCAAGTCCAAGATCCCCTTGGATCTGCTGTCACTGCTCAAGAAGGACCCCTTGACATTCTTTCCAAGAGCACAACCTCTGCAAATACCATTATGCTGAACATGTATCTCTGGAAGGCCTGTTACCATCTTCCCCAAAGAGGGAAGGGATCTGTAATGTAAGTGGGAAAGCCTCATGTGCCATAGCTCATTGAAACAGATAGTATCATGTAACAAGACCTGGACTGTTCGGACAATCAATCTGTACAAACTGTTTTCTCAAACACCAATCACCCGGGCATAATCCATGTGTGAGTTCTTGTGCCATGCAAGAAATTTTCCTTCAGAGAAGGTAATCTTGTAGCCTTTATCCTCTAAGGAAGAAACAGAGACAAGGTTCCTTTTCATCCTAGGTACATATAGTACCTCACTCAACTGAAGTGGTATGTCAGAATCTAGTTGGAATGTAGAAGTTCCAACTCCTTTCACAGTATATTTGACATTATCTCCAAGTACAACATGTAGACGAGACTCTTTCTCAACAAGGTCTGTAAGATGTTCTCTGTATCCAGTCATGTGTATGGAAGCACCACTGCCAATTAACCAAATGTCACTATCTGTATGAACCGTACCTAAGAGCGCTGATATGAAGAAGAATACTTCATCTTTTGTGTCTTCATCTCTCTGATGTGGTTTTGGATCAACATCGACAATGGATGCAAGTTGTCTTCCTTTCTTCATGGTAGGACAATTTCTCGAAATGTGTCCATAGCTGTCCCATTTGAAACATTGAATCCTTGATATGTCTTTTCTCTGTTCATGACTTGGAGCTGCTGAAGTTTTCTTGTCTTTGAATGCTTTGCTAAAACTTCTTCTATTTCTTCTTCCTCTCTTTGTATGAGAAGCAAGAGCTTGATTGTCATCATGACGGGAGTCTTGCACTCCTCTGGCTATAAGTCTGGTTTCTTCCTAGGTGCAGTCTGTCCATAGACGATCAAACTTAGGTACATCTTCTCTTCCACTGATACTTTGAAGAAATG
This sequence comes from Picea sitchensis, assembly GCA_010110895.2. Classification (NCBI taxonomy): domain Eukaryota; kingdom Viridiplantae; phylum Streptophyta; class Pinopsida; order Pinales; family Pinaceae; genus Picea; species Picea sitchensis. The sequence goes on along the minus strand of SNQJ01S0200231.1, from coordinate 15,964 downwards.
GTTCCCAATGTCTTGGAAGAGCATTGAGAGTAGTCATGATTAGTTCTCTATCTGATATGGTTTCTCCAATGGCACTTAGCTGATCTCTGATCTCTGAGATTCTCATGAAGAAGGTGGTAATGGTGTCAACTTTTGTCATCTTGATATTTTGAAGCTGGTGTTTCAATGTGAGAATGCTGTTTGTGTTATTTCTTTCAAACATTCTCTTTAATGCATCATACATATCATAATCTATTTTCAAGGTAGCAATACGAGGTAGTAGATGATCTCTCATTGAATAGATGATTATCTTCCTTGCTTTGACGTCATCTGCCTTCCAATCATCCTTCTCTTCATCGATAGTTGTTTCTGGTAGAGTCTTTTCTATCAAACTCAATAGGTCATCCTCTTCCAGGGTAATTAGTAGTCTTGATTTCTAGGAACTGAAGTTGCTTGATCCATCAAGCCTATCTTCCACCAAAGTTTTGTTCCTCATGGTTTGCATATTCTTCCACAAACCCTAATGTCTAGGCTATGCTAACAACCTTAGGTCTCGTTGGAATTATGAATTCCAACAATAAGCCTTGGAAAGTCAGAGGAACCTTGGTGAGATGCAAAAAACCTTTAATGAGTTGTAGAAATCCAAGAGGCCAAAATTCTGCAGAAACCCTAGAAACCCTAGGGGCCAAAAATAAAAATTTCTTGGATTTTCAATATGAGAGTTGCAGGAGGTGCGCTGAAGGAGGCTATAGATTCCTATGCAAAAATTATCCCCAACTCTCAAGTGGAAGGTGCTAAAACTGACAAAAGAAGGAGGGCCATTTTTGCAGTTGCAACAAGAAGGTGACGACTGGCTCTTTAATAGCTTGTGCAATGGTCTCTTTAGGAACTTTGCTATGATACCATGTTGAATTTTAATGCTTAGCTCATGCACATGTGGTTTATTTCAATTTAGCATGTAATTGAACCATAAATAATGCAACAATACCATACACAAGTGCTGCAATAACCAAGATCACAAGAAGAATAACCATGCAAAAGAACACAAGAGTTTATCTTGGGAAAACCCTTCTCAATCAAGGGAAAAACCCAACAATCCTTTGCTATAGAGTCAAGAGAAGATCCCCCACACCATAAAACCTAGAGCACACAAGAGGGTGCTACTTGACCTTGAAACTTGCGCCCAAGAGAGATGCACACTTCAGCCGTACAAGTAGGTCTGAAATTATGAGATGACATGTGAGTGAGTGAGATCCACAATGAGGATCTCCTCCTATTTATACAAGATCTGACACATCAATAGGTGTGTCTATTGGCACAATAGGGCCGACCTCTTCAACTGAATAATATAATTAATCTTTGACACAATATTAATTATATTTACATGGTGGGGCCGATTTGTACCCTTTACAACACAAATTAGGGTTACAACAAATCTTACTCTCAGACAATATAACAAGGATCTCTCTCATCCTCTAGTGCTCAACCACTAGGGACACGTCCACCTGTGCTCACTCATAGGGACGTCACACTCAATATATTAACTCAACTGCGTCCACAAGAGTACCATTTGGAGAACCATCTCAAACCGACTCAACTAAGTCCATAGGAGTACAAGGCAAGAGACCATCTCAAGCCGACTCAACATAGTCCAAAGGAGTACAAGGCAAGAGACCATATCAAGTCATCTCAACTTAGTCCAGAGGAGTATACAAGAGACCACACGTCATCACAACTCAGTCCAGAGTTTGATGCACACCCATCACATGGGCACACCCAACACATGGGCTCTCTCACAGATCATCTCAACTCAGTTCAGAGGAGAACGACCTGGAGAATGTCACACAATGCTGAAATTGTCAACATTATTCAAGTGTAGAGACCACCATCACTGCATCTTTTGGATCCTCTTGATATATTCAGTCCTCATCTATGTGAGATTCCCTTGATCTTATGAAGGCTTCATCTTCATCAAATGTTACATCCTGACTGATCTTGATCTGTATCTGCCCTGGAATGTAAATTCTATAGGTCTTCGAAGTCTCACTGTATCCAACAAATGTGGCCTTTTTTATCGAATGTTCCAATTTTGTTCTCTTTTCGTTGGGAACATGTATAAATACCGGACAACCAAAGATCCTCAAGTGACTGACTTTTGAATTCTTTCCGGTGAACACCTCTTCAGGTGTCTTGTTCCCCAATATCTTATGAGGGCCTCTGTTCTGCACGTATACAACCATATTGGATGCTTCTGCCCATAAGTGCATGGGTAGGCCCTGGTCATGTATTATTTCTTTTGCTGCTTCTATGATGGATCTATTCTTTCTTTCTGCAACCCTATTCCACTGGGGGTTGTAGGGAGTTGTAATCTCCCTCTTAATCCCTTCCTCTTGGAAAAATTTCTTAAACTCCTTTCAGGTGTACTCACACCCATTGTCAGATCTCAAAACTTTAATCTTCCTCTCAAAGAGATTCTCAACTAAGGCTTTGAAATCTTGAAACCTGTTAAAGACTTCATCTTTTCCTGGAATAATCGTCCATGAACAACACACAATATTCAAAGTTTCCAAGTGATGGCACCGTCATATGTCCGCATACATCGTAGTGTATGATGCCCAAAATACATTTGGATCTGCTATCATTGCTTGTAAATCTTCCCTTGACATTCTTGCCAAGTGCACAACCTTTGCATACTCCGTCATGTCCTATCTGAAATTCTGGTAGACCTGTAACCATTTTGCTCAAAACTGGTAATGATTTATAGTTCAAGTGAGCAAGCCTTTGATGCCATAGTTCACTAGAACTAACACTATTTTGTACAAGGGCTTGTTCTTGGTGTCCCTTCAACTTATACATTCCTCCCTCTCAGACACCAATCAAAGTGGCTTTATTTATGATTGAATTCTTGGGCCATAGAAGGACTTGGCCATCCACAAAAGAAACTACTCTAAAGCCTTTTTCTTCCAAAGGGTAAATAGATGAAGATTCTTCTTTAAGCCTTGTACAAATAATATATCTTTAATTGAAACAGGGTTACATGAATCAAGTTGTAAGGAGGATTTTCAAACGCCCTTGATTACATGCTTGAAATTGTCTCCAAGTACCACTTGAAGTGAAGAGTCATTTTATGTTAACTTTGATAGAGAGTTTGAATCGGTCCTTATGTTTGGAAGCACCATATCTATGAGCCAGTATTCAGCTTCCTTGGTGATTGTTACGGTGAGCAGGAAATGAATACAAGTCTTCATCTTTGGGTTTGTGTTCTTCATCATTAGCTACATGTGCATGGTGCTTCTTCTTTTTTCCTTCTCATGTTTGTGAGGACATTGTCGTCATAATGTCCCATTTTCTACAGTGAAGCATTGAACCTTTGACGTATCCCTCTTATGATGCAGATTCTTAGACTTCCTTGGACCACCTTCTTCTCTTTCCTTTTCTCTTCTTCCACGTGTGCCGAAAATGTTTGGTTTTCCTCATCATCTACCTTTTGTTTATGGATATCAATCTAGATTCCCACCCATAACTTGTCAAACTTGGGTAACTTCCTTCTTGCACAAAATTCCTTGCAAATGGGTCCCAAGAGGAGGAAAATCCATTTTGCTTGAGTGGTTACTAGTTCAGCGTCTTCTACTTGGATTATCCAATGGATGCTAACTGGTATTTGATTTGTAAGATCCTTGTAAAGAAGTTGGCTATGATCTCTGACTTGTTCATAGTCACATTTATGAGTTAATGTCATGGGGTAAACTTCCAGATGGTGTTCTTGCTTTCATAGAGTTTGGTTGGGCATCAAACATCTCTTTTGGAGCTTTAAGTTCTGATACATTGGGTATTTGGTGATCCTTGATTGAGTCTGTCAAGATCCTCTTGGCCTTGACCTCATTCTTCCTAAAATTTTCCCTTGCTTCTTCGTCTTAGAGTTATGGAAGCATCTTCTTGAAGTGATCCAATAATTTGTTCTCTTTTAGATTGATTTGTATTATATGCTTCGGGATCTAAATTTATTTGCTCCATTCAATCTGTCTTCTATTCTCATATTGGTAGACATTTTTTAGTGGCCCCATTGTACTTAGGTCACCCTCGGTGTGAGAGGATAAGTCGATTACCATCAAAATGTAAATGGATTAAAATGGTTCCTCAAGACTTTAAAAGGAAACAAAGAAAGAGACAACAAATATATTAGGATCGTTGATGGACCATTGGGATATGGAGTCATAAGCAATCTTCTCATTAGAAGGCATTCAAGCTCCCTATCATACAAAAGATTTGTATAATGATGAAAGAAGAATAAGAGAATTAACATAAAGACAAATGTTCGCTAAGCAGAGATCCTCTCCATGAAGAGAATTTAGATGTGTCTAAACAATAAAACAATGATAAATAGGAAAAATTACAACAAATCCTCATCAATAATCTACCCGATCAAGGAAAATTTTTGAAATCCTTAAAATCAACAATCAGTTCAAACAAGATGAGAATAGAGCAGAGAAACATAGAAGAAAGTATGATAAAACAACTCATATGAATATTCAATAAAATACAATTTACAGCTACATTCCCCTTCGACGTACAAAGTTAAATATACAATCATTAACATTTCTCAAAACCTCCTCGGGTCTTGGGAATTTTGAACCACCCTCCTTTGTTTTACATCATTCATGATGTATTTATAATCAAAGCAGTCCACCACTTCTAGGAGTGCGAGATAGCCTTCCCATCCTAGGATTCTCGATTAGCCGTGTGTGCCTTCTCTTATGCATCCACATTCCTTCTTTGGAGCGAAACTTCGAATTAGGCGCTAGACTGCCGGGAAAAGCGCCTACAGTACTTGGTGTTTTACGTCTCTTATTTGAGACCCTCAATACTTCCATTTAAGGGGGTAGTCAATGGTTCAACCATCGGTCCTTCTTTCATTAACTAATTTTTCCTTGGGATGAGGGCGGGCGAGATTTTTAGTTTGTTACCCGTGCTTCTCTCAGTTAGGCCTAACCATAACAAAATTCCCACATAACCATAGTTTGGTAACATAATTCTTCTTTTCACTACAAATGATCCATAAAGGTAAGGGAAGTATGACAAAAAATGAAAACATATTTTTGGAGAAGTAACCAATACGACCCCAAATGATGATAAGATGAATAATTTTTCTGGGAGCTCTAATGATCTTGGAAAGTTTAACTCCATATATAACCTCACAGGGGTCATAAAATTTATAATAGGGCATGCTAAAGGCGGTAAGCTACCTCATTTATTTCATGTTTCTCACATGTTGTTTGATGTTCTCAATATGTAGAGGTGGATAAAGGATTGATGTAGGATTGCTAATCCTAGGTGATATCTATTCATTTATAAGTGTTGGACATGAGATAAGCTGCACATTTAGCTCTTCCTTTTCTCCTTCATGGCTCTCCCAAGGATCAGTTCATAATTATCATATACATGAACCATGCTATGAGGGTCCAAAGAAATATGAAAAACTCTACTCTTCATCATTTTCGCTGGGATATTCATAAAAATTGGTTGTTCTTGGTCAGTATTTGAAACAACTTCTTCATCATAAGTAGGACTACTAGCGACATCACGTTTTGAAGAACATAAATGTTCTTTGCATTTTTCTTCATAGAGTATGAAACAAAATCGCCTTCAATTTTGAAAAGCTAGGAAAAAACATAGATGAATCTTCCCTAGTTTTTTTAACTAACTTATCATTATCTCCAACTTCATAGTCGGGAGAAATATCTACTGATGTATACACTTTCTCTTCGACATCGGAATATTCAAAGAGACATGTTGATCTTCATAAAACATTTAAAACAATAGATACATATGATATGATGCCAGGTGTTTCTATGTTATTTCTATCATAATGGATATCATTCAATGTTAACATTATGGTAGCTGCGAGGTATCTACCTCCACATGTAAACTGACGAGAATAGAATATTTAGGAAGCAGAAGAAACCCTAATGAGTTGGATTATAACCCTAGAAGACAAGTCCAACTCAAGGGATAATTGGTGATAGGTTATTAGCCTACAAGAGAGAAGAGTCGACCATAAATATTATATATACTAAGTAAAAAACCACCCATAATGAGAAGTCGAAAGCCAGGCAGTCTGCCTGAACTAGTATAAATATAGGAGGCCGGTCTTTATTAAACGGACATTCTTAGAATTACAGAGAAACACTTGTACGCACTGCAGTTGGCAGGTTGTCGCGCAAGTTTGGAAGGAAGGCTGGATGCATTTGCGGAAAATGTGATTACGTTTTGGCTTGGATATCTCTTGGTTATGGTTTGGACTATGTGATCAGCTCTTGTTTGATGTGATATCCTTGGGGAAATGTATTCTTTACCCTTTGTTTGGCTATCTAGCTAGGGTTTTGTTTTCCGGAGTTATTCTCTTTGTCAAGGTTAGGTGCTTGGAGGGTGGCTTTGACCTATGGTTGGGTGACAATAGTGATATTTTAGATGGTAAAACAAGCACATCCATTATATTATTCTAAAAGGTTATGGGCCACACCTCCTTCATTCAGGCTAGCAGACTAGAAGGGAGCATAGCCATAGGATATTAAGCTAGTTGAAGAAATGGCTAGCTAGGGTTTCTAGTAGGAGTAGTCATAAAAGCAACTTGTCACTAGGGTTACTAGTAGAATGCGATTCACGAGAAACCCTAATCCTCGTTGAGGCACCTTAAGTGAAGGGATTGACCTAATTTATAGATAGACCAATGCGCCCTAGCCTAACATCTCGGTACTCTCGGCAAAAATATCGTCAAGTTTGAGTTTTTGGTCAAATCTAGGGTTGTAAAGTCAAAGCAACCATGACTTACTCTATGAAGTGGAAAATAAGTTAGATGGAGCTTCTAACTTGAGTGTGGAAGACAAGGATTGACCTCATCCTTGCCAAGAATAAAGTCTTGGATATAAGTGAAAAGAAAAGATTGTGGAACCAAAGTTTTGAAGAAGGAAAATAGAAGAGCCAAAAGCGTTGTAGTTATGGAAGTTCAAAGGCAATTGTCTCCGATTCCATGATTATCATATTGTATTCTATAAAATACCACTTGATCACCTACATCTCCCATATTGACTCATCGAAGAGATATGCGATGCCCTAACAAACCTCTTCTTAATTAGAAACATTGGACAAGTAATGAGTACGAAGAATGAGCTTCAAGTGACGATGATGAAGATGAATATTGATGACAACATAACATCATGCTTTGTGAGAATCTCCCAATTAAGAGATCAACTACAAGCTATTGAAGAGATCATTCGAGAAGAAATTGGTAAACATAATACTCAATGGTCTTCCCAAGACATGGGATACATTTCCATAAGCTTATGAACCAGAGAAGGAGTATCCTACATTTGAAGAACTTTGGACTTGCTATGCTCAAGAGAATCAAGGATCAATACAAAATAGAAACCCCAAAGAAGTCACGATGATCAAGCCTTTACAGCAGATTTAGAATTTGGGGAACAAAAGTTAGTTTTGGTTCAAGAAAGAAGCCAAATCAAGAGAAGGGCATATGTCCAGGAAATACAATGCTTCAAATGTCCAAAGTATGGTCACTACAAGAATCATTGTCTAGAGCTAAATAAAAGGGGAAGGAGAGACACGAAGCATTGATTGTCGAAGAAAATGAACTTACAAAGAAGACCAAGCGGGATAAACCATACTTCTTCTTCTAGAGACAAGGTAACAATGCTCTTCTTGGTTCTTGTACTTATCTTTGTTTGCATAGTCTACGTACATATGTTCCAAGAAGAACTATACCTATGGAAGAAGAAGCAGATAAGGATTGCTATTATTATACAAGTCATATAATACACATGAAGGATGAAATACACCAAACAAATCATGTGGAAGGTATTACAAGATAAGCCAAAATCAGAAGTCAATCTTGAAGAAACTTAGAAGAAGCAAGACAAAAGTCAACAATCAAGAGTGGAGAAGATTTGTGACACTTTGTAGAAGACATTAAGGATGCAGATGGACGCTTGGACTTTGTTAGATGAAGAGGGGCGATTATATATTTCCAAAGAAAAACATGCACTCAGGACATGAAGCAAGGATTGGGATGGAGCTAATCCTATGATCAATTGAAAATGATAGAGTATATATCCATGGTAGTATGCATGAAAGGTATCATTGAGTTCAACCTTAGAAGAAGTCTTCTTAGAAAAAAAGCCTTAAAGTATCAGTTTTCCATCTCGCCCATGATCCTGTGATGAAAGGAAGGAGTGGAATCTTTAGAACATGGAATCTATAGAAACTCCATGGACCCAAGAGCTAAAGAAAAAACATGAAGATTCCAAGAAGAAGAAGCCCAGAACAACCCAGTCATTGTATGAGAATCATACAAGATTACCGGCTGATGTAAGACTCCTGCATAAAGAGAGGAAATCAAAGCAAAGGCTGAAAGTTGTGAGTAGAAGAACAAAATGTATATGAAGATGCAAGCATTGCAGATCGAACTAGAGGTTCTCCTAGTTGGAGGAAGACTATGATGATTACTTGTTCGGTAAACCGGACATACCTTTACATGAGTCATTATATCAACATACACTTGTATCCATGGGTTTGGAGTTCTACATCGGATAGATACAAAGGCTGTTCTCGAGGCTAATTGAACAAATAGTGTATGAAGAGTAACCTCAAGGCTTTGAGGCATACGAGAAAAGAGACCCTTGTATGCGGATGGAAGGTGGTGGTGAACCTCCAATGCATAACATAAGTGTGGTGAAGATTTTATATAACAAGATATTGTATCAAAATGATTACTTAGAAGATCATGATGATGGTGCCAATCCATGACAAAGATCGATGATGGAAAAAGAAGTGCCACATGGATATGTTCGGTTTATTGCCTGCGATCTTTGTGAGCTAAGCGGGGAACCAAAGATGGGAATCAACAATGATATTGTTCCGAGCTACATGAAGCCTTCAAATAAAAGCCAGTGCTCTGAACCCAGTACATTTGAAATCAAGCATTACATTATATCCAGTGAAGTCTAGAAAGGAGAAAGTGGTTCTCAATACATATCTCCACAGATGAGCAAATCTGCTTGAGACATTTTGGTAAATTTTCTGTCCAAGATGAAAGAGTTCGTGTACTCAGTTAGAGCTTATGGAGATGACTTCCTTATTGAAAAAGGAAGAGATGACTCGAGGTTGGGAGAACGATGTGTTATTGATTGATGGACAATCATTTTGCAATTCGAAAAATGGTCGGGATGTGCAGTTCCTTTTCAGTTAGGAAAGTGGTTTGAGATTTTGTGAGGCAGACATTTTCCTGTTTGGAAAATGGTCTAGATTGAACGGTCATTTTAGTAATGAAAAGCGTTAATGGATTGCTGATGTACCATAGACAACGATTTCCCATTGTGGTTAACATAGAATGGTCTAAGCGATCTCTCTTCTTGAGGTTACTCAAAAAGAGTAAACCCATACTCATAGCAGTGATTTCCATTGTAGTTAACATGGTAGTGACATTTTTTGGAGGTTGGTGCAAGATAGTCATTTCTTTAGGAAATGAGTGGACAATCATTCTTTAGGGAAGATTCATTCTCTCCGGGTTTCACTTTGTTTGATGTTGGAGGAATGGCCCAAGGTGGAGAATGGTCTAGGTTCAACAATGAGGGACAAACATTCCTTCCATTGAACTCATTCTCTCCAAGTTACACTTTGTCTAGTGTGGAGGAATGGCCGAGTGGAGCTTTGTCTAGTGTCGGAGGAATGGCCCAGGGTGGAGAATGGTCCAGGGTCAGAAGTCAGGACAATTATTCTTCCTTGCTTGAGAAGAATAGTCCAGATAGCTCATCATTGATGTTTGACCTTCTGAGCGCAGATGCTCTTCCAATATCTCACAGATGTGAGTGGAAGAATGGCTTAGATGATTCAATTTATACCATAACATTGTTTCTGTGCAGGTTGATATCAGATGATTGTTATGAAGACTATATGACTCTAGACAGTAGATGTATACTACTGTGGTGGATGTGTTCCACTTTTTGTGACTATACGTCACTGATCAAGTACCTGTGTGCTACTTGGTGTGGTAGTGTACAACTGGATTGTAGTTGTGTAATACTATGGATAGACACAGTGGTGTTCTATTGAATGATATTGTTCCGGCTTAGAGGGTGGCTTCGACCTATGGTTGGGTGGAAATAGTGATATTGTCGATGGTAAAACAAGCACATCCATTATATTATAACATTCAACACCTATTGATCTTCATGGAAAATGATTTCTTTCATAATAAATGCTTCATCACAAATCTGGTTTTCGTGACTAGCAAAATCTTTATGAAGCAAAGAAAACTCATCACAAAAATTTTCATAAAGATACTCAGTTGAAAAATACTCTTTACAAAAGGAATTGAAAGCTGCATGAAAACCTGTCAAAGAGATGATGCTTGCAATGGGAAGAGATCAACACCAATCATGAGCAATCCCCTCTAATGAATACCTGAAAAGCTTAATCTGAACATCTTCATGCACGATATGAAGTTGATGAATAAAATCATGAAAATTCAACAAATGTTTAGCTGGTACCTCCCACTCTTCTCCTCGAAATTTAGGAATGTTACTTTCCCATTCATCTCTACTAGGCTCTGGGTTAGGGAAACCAACTATCTTTGAAAAATCACAGAAAACAAGCCTTTGAGATAAAATATTGTCCATTTCAAACTAGTGGAGTCGCCAATAGATTTCCGAACAATGGAGTCTCCATAGTGAAAGATGAGCAATCATAATAATGTGTCCAACTTCAGTTCACCATGTAAAACTGGATCTCTTCATTTTCGTTATTCCAGGGAAGATATCTTCACTTCCGTCCCTGGCAATGACACCATTGATGTTAGCACTGAGAGTCACCCTCATACTACTAGAGGATAAGCCCAATACCCATCAAAATGTAAATGGATTAAAATGGTTTGAATAGGTGGATCAACAAGACTTTAAAGAAAGGAAAAGACAACAAATATCACTGTAGATCAGTGATGGACCATTGGGCTATGGAGTCATAAACAATATGCTCATTGAAGGCTTTTAAGATCCCTATCAGACACAATATTTGTATAATGATTAAGAGAAGAATAAGAGAATTAACATAAATACGAATGTTCGCTAAGAAAATATCTTCTCTGCAAAGAGAATTTAGATGTGTTTGAACAATAAACAATGATAAATAGGCAAGCTTACAATAGATCCTCTACCACATCAAGAATCTATCAATCAAAGGCAAATTTTAATCCTTAAAATAAACAATACGTTCAAACAAGATGAAGAATAGAGCATAAAACATAGAAGACAAATCTGATGAAACAACTCATATGAATATTCAATAACATACAATTTACAACAAAATGTCCCTCCGACTTACAAACTGAAATATATAGTCATTAACATTTCTCAAAACCCCCTCCGGTCTTGGGCCGAACCCCCCTCCCCATTTTACATCATTAATCAAATGTATTTATAATCAAAATAATCCACCACTGTTAGGAGTGCGAGCTAGCTTTCCTATCCTAGGATTCTCCAGTGCCGTGTGCCTGCTCTTGCATGTCTTGTTCCTTCTGTTAGATGGAAACTTTGGTTAGCATGGGCCTGCAGGAAAAACTGCCCTCTGTGGTACTTCGGGCTGACAATTTTCTGTCTCTTCGGCCAGACCCTCCATGCTTCCATTTAAGGGGGTAGTCGATGGTTCAACCATCGGTCCTTCTTTCATGAACTAATTTATCCTTGGGATCAGGACGAGGCCTAACGCCTAGTTTGTTGCCACGTGCTTCTCTCGGATTGGGCCCTAAAGAAGCATATGATTACGGGAGGTGCCAAGGGTGGTTTGGATCCACACCGCTCCGACCCCCGCAATTCACCACCAACTTCGACATAACTCTTCCGCTATACCATGGTTTCGATTGCGGGACCGCTCCAGAATTTTAACGTTTGAGCATGTTCCATCCCCGCAATGAAGTGTGGCCGTCGATATGTTGCAATCTGCAATCTGGGAACACCCTTCTATTTTAGCGCCCCTGCTAAAATTTATCCGTCTGCCAACTCCATAATCATTTTAACGATGTTTAGAGATGGAGCCAATTTTGGCGCTTGGGAGCTTTAAAGACCAAGAAATAATATCTCTCGGAGGACGATCTCCCGAATCTGACATGGTGTCTTGACATCATTGTGATGTCGCAACTACTGATGGATGAGCGCCATGTGTCTTCGACACTTCGACACTTCGGGCTTCAGGGATTTTGGATTGTGAAGCATGAAAAACTCTCGGAGTGGTACAAGGCCGGAGTGATGTGGTAGCCTGACGCTATATGATGTCACATCTACTGACGGATGAGTGCCATGCGTTGAGCTGGAAAACACCCGTGGAGTGGTAGGGCCTGAAACGACGTGGCAGGATGATGTCACTTCAGGACTTTGGCTCTTCGGGACTTCATGATGTTCAGATGCAAATCTCCTGAAGTATCCTTCTCCTGATTGACGTGGCAACCTCTCGTTACTTCGAGACTTCGGGCTTCGAGATATTTTGAATGCGGGCATGAATATCTCCCGAAGTGACTTTCTCCTGGTTGATGTGGCAACCTATCATCACTTCGAGACTTCGAGACTTCGAATCTTTTGAATGCGGGCATGAATATCTCCTGGAGTGATTTTCTCCCAGTTGACGTGGAAACCTCTCGCTACTTCGGGACTTCAGGCTTCATGAAATTTTGAACTCGGGCATGAATATCTCCCGAAGTGACTTTCTCCTGGTTGATGTGGAAGTCTCTCGTTACTTCGGGCTTCGAGAGATTTTGAACACGAGCATGAATATCTCCCGAAGTGACTTTCTCCCGGTTGACGTGGCAACCTCTCGTTACTTCGGGACTTCGACACTTCTGTCTAGTCGTTAATCCTTGTGCGATTTTGAAACTCTGAATGCGCGAGAGCCGTTAATTTGAACTGCACATGGTATCTCCACTGTTTTAAATTGAACCTGCCTATTTTGCTTGTATTTCAAGCCCGAAATGGACTGCTCTGAATGCTGCATTTTGCTCATAGTTTTTTCGTGCGCATACAACATACTTGACCGACCTGACTTTATCAACTAGAAGAGGAAAAACTTATAAGAATGTATGCATAAAAGAGAGAGACTTGACATAGGTGTAGACCTAGGTTTTAACAATAACTACATATGACCCATGACAACTTTATGTGCTAACAAAAACCCTAGCCCCTGAAAAAGTCAATTCTTCAAACTTCACCAAACTATACGTTTAGGGTTTAAGGGGGTGTGCTAGAGTAGGGAACACTGCTCTGTACAAGAATTATCCCCAACGTCCTTGGGAAAGTGCTCAACGAGCTTGACAAGTTATTGCAACTGCAGGGTGCTGCTGTACAGATCTTCTTTCAAGTGGTTAAATTGTTATGAAGGTAACCAACTTTGATACCATGTTGGATTTTCCTTATTTACAGAGAATTATTGTTACTAGTGTTCTTTTAATTTGTTATCATTAACATATATAAATCATGTACTGAGCAGTAACATCATAAATAATAGACAAAATAACACAAGAGATTTATCTTGGGAAAACCCCAAATGGGGGAATAACCCAACAACCTTTCTTGGATAGATTCCGTTCACAAAGCAAGTCCAATCAGATAAACCCTATCACAAGTGCTAGCTCAACCAGAAATACCACCCTAGTTGCAACAACATCACCATACAAAGGTAGCGCACCTCCTTGAGGAGTAGCGCACAAGAGAGAGATACCAAAAGACTAAACAAGAAGAAACTGAATCACTGTAGTAGCCGCATCTCCTTCTCCAAACTTGCGCCTTGCTTTTGTGTAGCTGGGAGAGTGTGAGTGAGTGAACAAATGAACTAAGACGCCTCTTTATTTATAGTCTTCCTGTCCTTCTAGCTGGGCCAACTTCTCTTCTGGTAAGGTGTCTTTTCATTATATTTTATTCTTTTGGGATGACTTCCCTTCTAGGGTATTTCAACATCTATCCAATGGATCTCTTGCTTCCAAAATCTTCTCCGCATATAAGAAAGGTCATCTAGGAGGGAAAGATCCTCCCGCAACTACCAAAACATCAACGTCTTGGAGCATCTTGGAGTTTTAGGAACAAAGTTACCAACTTAACGAGAATTGTGACCTCAAAATGAGAACTCTAGCCCAAAAATATTATATTTTTGGGTAAAAACACTAAAATCAGCGCCCAAATAAAAAAATGGTGCTATTGGTCGCACCCTTTTTTTGGGAGGTGGTTAAAATTGCAACTTGTTTGAAATCACAACCTTGACATTTCGACATAATGTGGACATAACCCTGAAATTGACCCTTGAATTGAAAAGTGATGCTACTAGTAGCACTATTTTTTTTGGAGTTAAAACTATAACCTAATTGAAACATGGTCTTTACCACTAGCACCACCGCAAATACAACACTGAAAATCGACTCCTAAATCTAAAAGTGATATTTTTTTTTGTATTTGACGGAATCAACAACTGGGTGGGCTCGTAATCGTGTGACATGAGGTCAATTTTGATCACTACCATTATAACCCGTAGATGTACCCATGTGGTTCTTCCACATGCAGTAGACATGACTTTGCAAGGTTCAAACCAAATGACGTCACAAGGAGTGCCTTAACAATGAAATCTGTCGCCAATTGATCTACACCTCATTGCCCACTGATCTACACCTTCGACAAAAATTTAAAACTTTTATTACTTAATTTTTTTTTAATGATTTACACTAATAAAATAATTAAATTGGAAAAAAAACATGCCTAAACAATTTTTTTTAAGGAAAAAACAGCAATTTGTTTTAGAAATAAAGAAAAATAAAATTTGTTGAATGCAAATCACTATTTTTTGATAAAAAAATGAGTTAAAAATGAGTAAATGTAAATATTTTTTGGAAAAAAATTAAAAAAATGACACTTAAATTCTGAATTTTAAACACAAAAATTGAAAAAACAAATGCCAAAACACATTTCTTTTTTATAATTAAAAAAAAAAAACCTAAAATAAAAATTATAAAAAAAATTACATTAAAAAACACAAAAATAAAACCAAAATATAGGTGTTTTAATTTTTTTTAAAATATATAATTAAATAATTAAAGACAAAATAACAATAATAAAAAAATAAAAATTAAATGATAATCTAAATATTAAAAAAAAAGAAAAAGTTTGAACCTAACTAATTGATGATGATGATTATTAACGTCCATTAAAACCGAATTGATCTATCAGATCTTAAGAGGGTAAATGATTACTTGCGATTCTTTAGAATTTTGTTTATGTGCTCGAAAAACATTAAGAGAAGCTTTCCAAGATCACCATAGTTTTGTTGAGTTAAGAGATTAGGAAGGTTGGTGGTGTGACAAATATTTTGAGAATGAGATCTAATCTGGAAATAGATTGGACAATCTAAGAGAAAATGCTTTTCATCTTCAGTCTTCTTAGTGTCCCAAAGGTGACACACTCTTTCATCCCATGACGTTTTAGGAATTGACCAATGCTTAGTTTCACTATGGAGCTCATGGGAATTTGTTCTTATCTTAGTAATGCTTATTTTTTTCTTTACACTTCGCAAAACAGATAGATAATTTCAATCTTCTAGATTATGGTTGATTACATCCTTATAATAACTTAATTTTATTTTTTCCACCAACTCTTTATCACACCACATTTTCTCCTTAAATTTTGATTTAACGATTTTTTTAATAGTATCTTTACTATGCAAAATGATGTCTTCCATGATTCTCCAATAATTTAACCAAAACCAAACATCATTAAAAATAAAATCTAAATCTTAAAAACATTTAAATTTAAATAAAAAAAAATAAAAATTATAATCTAAACGATTATAATTTAAATGAAAATAAAAAAAAACCAAAAATTATAATTTAAATAATTAAAAAAAAGAAATGGTGAAATTAAATGATTACAACTTTAAAAAAATATATTGAAAT
>SNQJ01S0200229.1:2583-16878 GCA_010110895.2 Picea sitchensis | reverse complement strand
GGAGAATGATAATATCCCACCTGCAATATGTGAGAGTAATTCCTCCATATCTCTTGGTATATAATAATGCCAATAGTGCCTCTTAAGACATAACATGTGATCACCATCTTATGCTCTTAAGAATTCTTCTATATTTGTATGGGATAATTTTGGAGTTTCTCTCTTGTAATATTGAAGGAGATTTATGGAGATAATAGAAGACAACCTTCTTGTGGAAAAAGATCAATTGGGTGAACCATGTATATCTGGTTTATTCTTTTTCCTTTTCTCTTTATGTTCTTATTATGTTTGATATGTTGTTGGATTCATAGATAGGAGGTTAGTTTAGTTATCTTTATATACATGTGATTTCTCACACTCTGTTCACTTCGAGTTCCATGTACCATTTCTTAGGAACTATCTCCAGTGTATGTATCAAATTATGCATCCAATCCTCCTTGGGAACCTGTCTCCAAGTCATAATGCATTGTGTAATATGATCTATCAGACTGCTCAATCTGGTGTACTCCTGCATCATTCCTTCATATTCTGTTCCAAATTTGATTTGCATCATCCTTTTACAATGCTACCAATATTCTATACCTTCCTTATGGGTTTCCCACCATCTTGTCGAGGTTTCTCTCAGTGCAACATCTAAGGCTAACAACCTATGTTGTTCAGGTATCTGCAACTCAAATTATTTTACAAAGGAGATTACATCAATTAATCCATCAAACCTGGGTGCATCATGTACCTCTGTTCCAATCCAACACATAGAGTGAGTAATGCGAGCACATCTTCTTGTTCATACTTTGTGCAACCTGTGCTGCCAATGTTTCAGTCCTTCTTTTGAGTCTGATGTACAAGAACTAATGCTTCTCCAACTAAGCCCACCATTGACAGTAGGATTGACATAATAATCCATACGCATGGTCATGTTCTATAGATTATCAATTTCATTCTTGGAAGGCCACATATCTTCTAGATATCGTAGGGTCTAATGGCACAGTGACCTTCAAATCACCTACTTCAAAAGTCATTTCTCTTTTCTTCAAGTTAATAATCATTTGATTTTCAAAGGCCCAATCCAGGCCAATAAAATTTGGGTATGGCTAACTATTATCCACAATCTCAATGATCTCAAAGTCTGCAACACTGCACACTCCATCTATATTAACAATTACTCCTAGCAGTATTCCAATGGGTATTGTCTTGTATTGGTTTTCCAACCTCAATTGAACAGTTGACCAAATTAAATTTGGTTTTCCCATCATTTCCCAAATTTGTCTTGGAAGAACGTTTACAACTGATCCTAAGCCCAGAATGACATTTTCCATGTCATAATCACCTATATGTGCACTTGGTTAGGAATTCCCTATTTGTTCTCTTATTGCATAATACATGGTTCACCGCTCTCTATGTCGCATGTACTTCTTTGTCTTGAGTGGACTGATCAATCATACTACACATCGCATTCAATGTTGGTTCTTCCTTCATCAACTCTAAACAACTCTTTATAAAATCCTTCAGAGTGATTATCCTTTTGGCTAATCTCCCTAGGATGGTGTAATCATACACTAACAACATATCATATATCAATGGCACAGTCGACGTTGATGTTATCCATTCTGGTCCTAGTATCTCCTTTATGGATTGCTGATATGTTTCTTTCTCCTTCTATGGATCAAACATTGGTGTAGCTTCAACTGCTTTTCTTACCCATTGCTCGATCATTCATTTTCCCTTGTTTGTTGCATCTGCCCTTGTTATAGCACATCCACAAGTAACTATTTCTATTCTAGGTTGATCATGACGTTGTTATGCAACTAACATCTATAAATTATGGTTTTGATTCTAATTATGATTCCCTCTTTCCTGCCATTTCACTATCAATTAAGGGACATATTATGTCGCATGGTCCAATGATCTGCAATAGGTGCATGTCGTGCAAGGATTTGGACAATCCCTGGCCAAGTGTCACGATTGATTTCAATTGTAACAAATGATTGGCCCTCTTCCTCCTCGACCAATTCCTCCTCATCCTCAACCTCGGCTGAATCCTCCTCGTCCACCCAAATTATAGCCTCTCAGGGTATTGTACTATGGGGCTCCTTCTTCTACTACAACATTCTCTTCCTATATTTTGTACGCTTCTAAAGTGCATTCTCTCATTAATTCAAAGGCTTGGCATTCCTTGTTGTCATGTCCTACATGTTTTCAAAAATTACAAAGCATATTTATATATGTGCTCTCGTATTTCTACAATAGTGGACATGTAGTTGAATGATGTCCCCATGTCTTACATATTTCACAATACCCTACTCCCCCTGGTAATGGGTTCGGTGATCATGTGGCCATGTATTGTGAAAATGATGGACACTCATCCTTGCAATGGCCTTCTATCTTACATGTTATACACCAAACTTGTTCATGCTTTTCCCTTCCCTTGGTAATCTCTTACAACTGAAGATTCAATGTTGCTAATTGCACCTAGACCTAT
Organism: Picea sitchensis; assembly: GCA_010110895.2. Lineage (NCBI taxonomy): Eukaryota > Viridiplantae > Streptophyta > Pinopsida > Pinales > Pinaceae > Picea > Picea sitchensis. The sequence goes on along the minus strand of SNQJ01S0200229.1, from coordinate 14,399 downwards.
GCCATCCCTACGCTGCTTTCTCCTACAGGGGAAGATTATACATTCATCGTGAGTTCTAACGCTTTTGGTTGTGATGTAACCTTATGTTGTGTCAATGAACAATGGATGTGCAACAAAAATCCTTCAATAAACCATTCTCTATGTTTCTCATAAGGGATCTGAAATGTCAGGTGACCCATCACATATTTAAACCTCTAGTCATAGTCCCAAGCTGTCTCAGATTGTACATTCTTAATTTTTTTTAGTTATGTGATATATTGTGACTCAAACTTTGGTTTCCTAAATTCCTTCAATAAGGGTTGCCTGATCTCTTATAAAGTTATCGACTGTCCTACTGGTGTAGTGGTCTGATATTTCATGTACCACAATAGTGCATGATCTCTGAACGTCGTCACCAGCTGTACCATCCTCATTGCCTCGTCCTGGACATTCTTTGTAGTCCATATCGTTTCACATACAAATAGGTGTCATTCAGGGTCCTCTGACCAAACTTCATGGAATTCAAGCATCCTCAACATATTATCTATTCTTTCCACTGTATTTTGTGTATTATTTGATTGTCTTTGATTTGTTGCATTACTTCCACTATTCTGGCTACTATTCTGACCATCTCCACTAACTACAATTTTTCTTGAACAAGTTTCAATTTATGTTTCAATTCTCAATGATGCACAAAGGATCATGGGTTCGACGCAGATTGCGATCCGAGAGGGACTTCCTTCAACTATTGGATTGTACTAAAGATCCCTTTCTTTCTCCTTCCTCTTCCTTTTTCTATACGATGTGATATGAAGCACTACATTGGGGTCCCTTTTCTTGATTTCTCTGTGTTTCTCTTCTCTCAGCCACAATCTCCCTCTTACTATACCTAAACCTTTTCCCACATCACAATACTCCAATATCTCAGTCTGAATCACTGTCTTCTTGTCTCAGCATCCTCAACCCATTCATTTCTCATTCATCTCTTTTATCATTTCTTCCCACTCTCAGATCATGCTTTGGTCATCCCCCAGTCCCCTTATGTGCACAAAGGCACCTAGCAATCAGATTCCATTTTCATAACATATTTGTCACACAACAACATCTTTATCCAAGTAGATAATGCATTCAAATATCTATTGTGCGCACCCTTAGAAAACTCCCTTTCTGTGACACTATAAGACTGAGTAAAATCTACTACAAACTATGTAATGTAACCCCCCAGTATGCTAATCAGCCAAAAATCAGTTGCATGAGAAACCTTATTACTTATCGTATTCAACTATCTGATTAATTCAAGATTCTAGTTTCTCAGAGCTTTGATTGTATATCTTCCAACGTTCTCAACTAACCTCTCTAACCATTCATTCAAGATTATTGGGAATTCACCAAAAAAAAAATCATGCAGATATGTGAATACATACCTCTGCAACCATTGTTCATCATTGAGTCATGAATTCCCATTATGTTCTCTAGCAAATTCTCATAGCTTCCTTTCTATCCATTATGTGATCTCTTGCTTATTTGACCTCCAGAACATTCCCCTCAATTACAGATCTTGGTCCCAACAACAGAACCATTTGTTGGTGCGTAGGGTAGACCCTAGGTTCATAACATTAATCAACTAACAAAACCCTTGGACACTGACCCTTTCGGTATCACCTGCAAGCAAGTGAAGTCTCACCTGAGGCATCTAGAGGGGATGCAGGAACCAAGCTTCTGCAGTGGGGAGGGGAAGCAAGGAATTCAACATATTCCTCCTAACTATCTACTCAGGTGCACAGTTTCCATTGGTTAGCGATTACTTATTATGCCACATATTTAGTGCACAACATTACCCTACTTAGCTTGTATTCATTCATTCATTCAATCATTGCAACATTTTCACAGCTGAGGTGTATTCACGTTACTTAAGAAATTATCATCATTGTGAATCATTCCTAACATGTTAACAATTCAATAGATCTACACTAATTAGCTATCACATTCATCATAGAATAACACATACAACATCACAACAAGACATAGGTTTTACGTGGTTCACCCCAATCTCGGGCTACGTCCACAACGTCTGGCTTCTTATATTAGTCACTCATAATTTTTTTACAAATACACATTGTGCTTACAAATTATGCAACAGTAACATTACCCAAACCTACCTAGTCGTTCTGTTGCAGTGTGAGTCTATCTCTAGAAGCCTCAGTCATGTATTCATAACTGTGAATATTACTTAATATTTACTTGGACTTCTCACCATCTACCCAAAAACCCTTTACATATTTATACATAAGAAGTAGGGATAAGCATGTTACAACATTGTCACTAAGTGGACAAACAATCCCAAAAATACTAACAATTCATAATTGTTTTCTTCCTTTCACACGTCGCTCCGTCATGTTTCCTTCTGTTATGTTCTTTGACTCCTTAAAATCTACTCTACATCATGTGCTTTAGTCTAAATTCTAACGGCCTCTTTATTCTTTAATATTATTTTGACACATATCCCAAAACTGTCAAAACTTATCCAAAATGTCTTTCCAACAACGAGGTACCACATTTGCACAAGGTAAAATTTACAGTTATCCTTTTTGGCCAAGGGTAGGCCTTTGAAAATGTGACAGTAAGTCACGACAAAAATCAAATATGAAGACATATAAATAATTTTATTCTTTCAGAAATTTCCCAACTGAAAAGATAACTCACTTGAAATAATCTTGGCCCAGTCAAAGATGGCATTCTCATTAATTGAGAAATACAGTATATACAAAGCAATATTAGGAACCGTAGCCATAGATTCTTGTCCAATTATTCTGGTGAATAACCATGACATTTCTCAATATGGGTCAACAACCTTTAAACTATAGGCCGTAGTATTAAAATCCAGATTTGTTTGCCCATGCCATTTGCAAGCTTTAATGTTCCTTTGATCATAATCAATGGGTGGCATGGACTTTTTTATCATTGTTGAGCTTGATATCAAAGAAATGGCATGTATTTGATATTATGTAGTGTGAATTTATGCAAACTGAGCAAACTTAAGTATGTGTACAATTTAGCCGGTGGAACAACAATGGTGTTGGCGATTCCATTAAGTGCTTGATATTCTAATATTTTAATATAACTTGGTTTGAAACATGAAGGAAATGTATGGATTTATTGTGTTAACATGCAGGCTGATTAAGGCAGGTTCAAGAATGGTTCAAATTGATTGAAAAGATAATAAGTTGTCTTCTAAACCATCCTTACAAATGTAAAATATATATATATAGTATCTCTTCTATTCAAGGAAGGACAAATTGGGTAAACTTTGTTCTCTTTTAAGAGGTTTCAACATAAATTATCCCTGTGTTTTCATTGAAATTTGTAGGTTTGAAAGATGAACTAAAATGAAAGAAAATGTTTCCAATGTATCCCATTGACCAAAAGAACATTCAACAAGGCATAACAAAGAGTAATGGGAGTGCCTCAGAAGTAACAATAATTGGTTCTAACATAAATGCATGTGGAAGGACAAAACTTATTAGTTGTACATGGGAGGCCATAAACTTTGATAGAACACTGTCTAAGGAGAGGCATTATCTATCTAAATCAATAGGAATGATTTATTCTATATATGTTAAGAAGCATTAAATAAAAGTTGGAATGATCCATTAGGATTTACATTAGACACTTAGCCCAACAAGAGAAATCCAAAAGAATTGTTATAAGAAAATTCAAGAACAATAAACTAAATTTGGAAGAAAGTGAGGATATGAGGCAAGAAATGGATGGGAATGATGGAAATTTATAAGGAATGGGAGGTCATGGGAGTTGAGGAAAAGGCATGGATGCTCATAATTGTTTTAAAGAAGGTAACGAGGTTTAGATTGTAATTGATTTTTGTTGCTATACATCTTTGAGAGGTGAGCATCCAAAATCTATACTCAACCGACAATAGAATAGAAAACTATGTAATAGAAAATGAAATACTCACGTTGGTTTGGATCACACCTAATTCCACGAAAGTATGGACACAACAAAAGGGGATCGCAGGCGTGTCTGGAGCAGTCTAGGGGTGACAGGGGAGGAACATGGGAAGGGGGTGGGATAGTTTGAACATGGAGCTACCCGCCAACCACACTATATTGAATGAACGTGGAGCTACCCCTGACGACATTGGAAATGGAGATGGAATGATAGGCAAACAAACGGAGCAAGAAGATAGAGGAAATAGACGGGAGGATGCAACATGGGTTTTGAGTGCTAGATATAGGACACCTTTGGTGGCCAATAAGTCAAAAACGTAGAATAAGTAGACTATGCATATTATATTATAATATACTCCAATTTGGATTTTTCCAATATTTGTGATTAAGTTCCCCACTTTTATTATAAAATGCTCAAATTTAGTCCAATATTCATGATTTTATAAGATTAAAAGGCGCCAATGCAATCATCAAACATAAACCCTTTACCCTTTTTTAGTCAATCATAGTACAATTATTAAATATTTGTTTTCTAACCATGACACTTGGCAATTCCTAGCCAAGTGTCACGGCTGATTACAATTGTAACAAATGATTGGTCCTCTTCCTCCTCAAGCAAATCCTCCTCATCCTAGACCTCGGTTGAATCCTCCTCATCCACTCAAATTATAGCCTCTCTGGGTATTATACTGTGGGGATCCTCCTTCTACTGCAACATTCTCTTCCTATATTTTGTATGCATCTGAAGTGCATTCTCTCATTAAGTCAAAGGCTTGGGTGTCCTTCTCGTCATGTCCTACAAATTTGCAAAAATTACAAAACATATTTATGGGTATGCTCTGGTATTTCTACAATAGTGGACATGTAGTCGAATGATGTCCCCATGTCTTACATATTTCACAATACCCTACTCCTCCTGGTAATAGGTTCGGTGCTCATTTGGCCATGTATTGTGAAAATCATGGACACTCATCCTTACGATGGCCTTTTGTCTTACATGTTATACACCAAATGTGTTCACGCTTTTCCCTTCCCTTAGTAATCTCTTGCAACTAAAGATTCAATGCTTCTATTTGCGCTTGGACCTGTGCCATCCATGTGCTTCTTTCTCCTGCAAGGGAAGATTCTATATTCATCGTGATTTCTAATACTTTTTGTGGTGATGTAACCTTATGTTGTGTCAACGAACAATGGATGTGCAACAACAATTGTAACATCCCCAACATCCAACTGGACTATGCCACATAAAAATTTTGAACAATATATAAATAAAAACATATGCACACAAAAAATCTTGCAGAAATTTATATATATAACTTAAATCAGACAAATACATTCTGCAAATGTAGAGATTCATACATAATAATAATAAAAATACACATGCAACACACACAAGAATAACCCATAAAAATAAATGCATACATAATAATGCAACATGTAATTTAACACAAAATGGACACTTATCTTGGTAAAAATATCGCCAACTGCGTGCATACCTTCCACGAACCTCCCAGCCTTAGACCATGCTGCTCATCACTCTCATCAGTGGGTCACCCCTGAGTTGGGACTAAACTCCACCGGGGTAAAGGGATTCCTAACCAGGCTGATGTATCCAAGACAACAGGAAAGACTCTGCCACAAGTGGCAACTCAAACTAACAGCCTACAGTCCCTCATTCCCCACATGCATGTCCCACCCCAAGAAGTGTGCCCCATCTCTGCTCAACAGTCCTTCGGTTGCCCCACTTCCTTTTTGGGGCTTCAGCAACAGGCCAAACAGGAAGTCTCAGAGCCATGTAGTTGTAATTTATCACCTTCAGAAATCAATTCCCAACAATTCTCTCACCTAGAGAGATTTTCTCACGGGCCTGACAACCCACCTCTTCAATCTCCCACGAGCCTGACAACCCACTTCTTCAGTCCAACTCTTAAGATAACTAGGTATGAGTACTAGTACTGGTACGAGTATAGGTACAGTGATAATAACAAAAAGGTACAAAGGAAAGTTGAATGAGTGAGTGAATGATCATGGAATGAATGGAAAAATGAACTAATTCCAAGCTATATGTATGCATGTTCCCAACTTAACACTTGTCATGTTGAGAGCTACTTTGGTCCACTTGTGCCCATCCTTAGAACTTAGGATAAAATAATTATCCAAGATTTATACTTTAAGGAATATTAACATAATATTCCTTTTTGGGTTAAGCTCCCTAGCTTATCCCTTTTCCTTAACTTTTATCCCCCCCTTTCCCTAACTAGTGGAGTTTAGTCCCCCATACTCTTTTATCGTGGTCGGTCTACATGCAACGATGTATTATATTAATGATAAGACATATACAAAAATAGGCTCATTAGCCTTTAGCATCTAGGCTTTCTGGCCTAAATCAATACATAAGCCTCCTAGATTATAATAACTGGCTCACCAGCCTATACAACACAACATATACACAAAGGCTCTCTGGCGTCAAAATCACGTGCACTTAAGTTTGTTGTGTGCAGTATCCTGGAATGTGCACACTTCATCATTTTAGTGCACAATACATGTGCGCACTATGCCATTGAAGGTGCATACAAAAATGATATCAAACAACTCACCATCTTAAGTACATTTTCATTTTCATTTACAGTTGGGGTTCGACCTAGGGGTATTACAATCCGCTTCCCTTATTTATGCACTATCCTCAGTGCATTATGTACACATATACATCAAAAATTTTAAAAATCCTCAAAAATATGATGGTATTCTGCCTGCATTACATCCTCATGCTCCCAAGTAGCATCCTCAAGACCATACCAGGTCCATTGGACCTTTACAATCCCTATGGATCGATTCCAGATTTGTTTGATTTTCTGGTCCAGAATGTGTATCAGATGTACTTGGAAAGCACCTTCTTGCTCCATTTGAATCACATTCCAATCAATAACATGATTAACATTAGGTATATATTTCTTAAGAAATGATAAATGAAATACATTATGAGCGGTCATTGATGTAGGCAAGGTAAACATGTATGCTATAGGCCCAATCCTTTCTAGGATTTCAAATGGCCCACAATAGCGAGCTGCCAACTTTGAACAATTTCCCAACTTCAGGGAACTTCTATTGGACTTCACTTTCAAGAATACATGGTCCCCCACTTTAAATTCCCTGTGAGTTCTTCTCTTATTAGCATAGCTTTTCTACCTGTCTTGGGCAACCTTTAAATTTTGTTTTATTTTCAACATTTTCTCCTCCATTTCCCTGAGTAAATCTGGCCCAACCACTGCTCTATCAGCTGGGTTATCCCAGCTTACTAGTGTGTTGCACCTTTTTCCATAAAGTGTCTCAAATGGGATCATCTTTAGAGATGTTTGGTACCCATTGTTATAAGCAAACTCTACTAAGTGTAGGTAGTCTTCCCATTTTGATGGTTTATCCATCACATACATCCTCAACATATCCTCAATCACTTGATTCACCCTCACTGTTTGTCCATCTGATTCTGGATGATAAGCTGTACTAAAATTCAAATTTGTTCCAAATCCATTAAATAATCCCTTCCAAAAATTAGAGGTAAATTTTGGATCTCCGTCAGACACAATTGTCTTGGGTTTACCATGTAATTGAGCAATTTCTCTCATATAAACATCAGAAATGTTGGATGCCTTGTGAGTGAGCTTTACTAGAATAAAATGGGTAGCTTTAGTAAGCTTATCCACTACTACCATGATAAAATCATGTTGTTTTTCTGTTCTGTGCAGTTTGGTGATGAAATCCATTGTTACAACTTCCCATTTCCACTCAAGAATGGGTAATGGTTGTAGCAAACTAGTTGGGTGTCTATGCTCGGCCTTTACCTTTTTTCATTCCTCGCCAATAATATTGGCTCTTGACAGCTACAATAATTTTCTGATAACCTGGGTGCCCAACATAAGGTACATTATGCATTTCTCTCAATATCAGATTTTTCAATTCCTAGGAATTTGGTACATAAATTATGCCCCTGTATATGAGAATTCCATCATTTTCTAGCTTATAGTCTTCAATTTTCTGCTGCAAAATACCTTTCTGTAATTTTGCCACTAACTCCTTGTATTGCAAATATGATTTTGCAGCCTCCAAAAGTTTGTCTTTCAAATCTGATTGGTACATGCTAATGGTTGTAGCATGAAAATCATGCACTCTTCTTCTTAGTGCATCAACCACTTTGTTATGTTTCCCCTTGATATGCTTTATATCAAAGTCATATTCACTGAGAAATTCTAACCATATGCTTTGCCTAGCATTTAGAGTTGGCTGATCAAATAAATATTTCAGACCATTATGGTCTATCCTCAGCTCAAAATTTTTCCCCATGAGGTAGTGTTGGTTTTACTACCTCTCTTCTTTGTTGTCTGAGTTTTCTGACCCAGGGTTCATGTCTATTCGGGTTTCCAACAAAGCCTCTAAAACCATTGACCCTCCTGGTAAACCAGAAGGCAACACAACACATAGGATGTGCTATGTAGTCTCACTAGAGATAGCTTTAATGGGTGGCTGTAAGACTCAGGTGTTTACAACCTAGGATTGAGTGTGAGATAAGGGAGCTAAATATTGAACCATTATTAGAACTGTAACTGCAATATACTGTCATCTACGAATATGCATGAAATATAACAACTCATTCATTAAGAATAACAAGTAACTACTGAAAAGACGATAAAGGTATGCATGCATTCATCACACAACACAGATGTTACCATGGTTCACTCCCTCCTAGGCTATGTCCACAAAGATTTGGCTCTTTTATTATAGTTGTTTTGTTACTACGCGTCGCGCGCTTACAACTCTTCTTAGTCGGGTAAGATCTATATGAGGCGGACTAGATCACACCAAGATCCATAGCTTATGATATAACCCTAAAGATCTACCCTCCCTCATCTCCTCTAGCTCAATAAATTATACAAAATATATCTTTCAACAAAACATTACATATTAGTTCACTAGAATCATCCTTCTTGCCATACCGACTTATATCTATAACCTCTGAATAAATAACAAAGATATGAACAGCAACCATAATAATACCAACCTAATGCCTACATAATACCAACCCCCTATGATACCTAAGTATCGATATTTATACATTTTCATCTCTTCAACCATTACAATGCATTACCAAAACCCTAACCCTAACGTTGTTAGGTCTTCTCCTGCATGCACACGTGTTGTTCCTCCTTCCCACTGTCACTTTCCTTGTGCATGATTTCTTTCCCAAAATCGCCTTGCTTTTCCACCTCAGCCTTTGGCCTGCCTCCAACAAGTCCCCAACACTGACATGTGGCTCGTCCCGAGCCACCTAACCTTTGTGTGCTCCCTCAATCTCCTTGGTGATTGCCTGGAACTTTTCCTTCAGCTTTGCTGCCTGTGTCTGTGCATGCGTAGTCTTCTCCTTGAGTGTGTCCACTATCTAGACTACAATTTCATCATTGATCAATTCCACACACTCTGCCTTGGTCTGTGCTATATGTGCCTTAGCTTCCTCTTCTTATGCCAAAACTTCTGCTACCCGTTCTTGCAACGGTTCCATGTGAGCCTGCTGCTCCTGTTTCTTGGTTTGTGCAGTGGTGAGATCTGCCTGCGATTTCTTCATGTCCTGCGTCCCTTTGATGCATTCTATGATTGGTATTTTCTTCTACCTCTTCTTAAGTTCTTGGATTGCTACTTTGATCCTTTCTTCTTCCTTGTCCCACTGTTGGACCTGTTGATCCTCCTCTAATCTAGTCCAAAGCTACGCTGCTTTATCGAACAAATAAACTATTGTGTTGACTTGCTATTCTATCTCCTGCAGCTGCGATGTTGCTTCCTGCTTACTTTTCTCCTTTATTGATGGTGGAGTGGTTGGTGTGAGTTGTTCCCAGAGATTATCTATCTCCTTCTGATATTGATCAATTTCCTGTGCAATCCGATCAATCTTTTCTGTTGCTATGATTTCATCTCTCTGCGCGGCTTGTGGAATCTTCTCATGATTATTGACCTGTGATCATGAATCATGGATTACATGGGAGTAGACAAAGAAAGAACTAGCTTGCGCTAGGCCTCCGTAGGTAATTCGAGGCCTCTAATTCTGCAGAAACCAACGAAAATTTGATTATGGTAGTGGGTATGTGACAAAGTGGTATCAGCCTTTCGCTGACTTGTAACTTAAAAATAGTCAACGGGAAGAAATCGACGTTTTGGGAGATGGGAGGTGAGAAGAGGTGAACACCCTCGAAAACCCGAAATCCTGAAACAATCTACACCATAGATGGTGGGGAGAAGAACTTGACCATTGGATCAAGTAAGTTAGTAGACAGTGATTTCATGATTTCGGCAAATGGAAGTTCAAGATGTGTGGATGCATGAACTTCGGATGCCCGAAAACCCGAAAGGATTTGTGCCATAGATCTGAGAAAGATCTGACTGTTGGATTTTACTAGGAATGGACATGGACACATGGAGATGTACCACATGCCAGTGGGTCGAGAAGAGAAGTGAGAGAGGTGGGACCCAATGACATCATTAAAAGCGACTTGGACCCTCATGAATGTACCACGTGCCACCATAGTTGTGGGTGATCACTGTGCTATGTGGGCCCGGAGGGTAAAGTAAGTCATAATTTCGGAAGTCAAGGGTTGGAAAGGAAAGCAAGTCTGAAAGCCTCGTGGACCAAAACCCTGAAAACCCAAAACTCGAAGTCCCAAAATCCCGAAGTGCCAAAAATGAAAGTTTCGAAAACACGAAAATTGCAGAACCGAACGAGAGCTCAAAAAACTTATTTGAATCAAAATGTCTTTCGTTCTTGTTCGTATTGGCTTATAAATGTTATGGATTGTTCCAGAAGGAGTAATGGCTGACAAACTTTGAATTTAATTCCACAGTGCGTGTGCAGAGTTCAACAAAGGTCGGGACTCCAGTTAACCAACACCGAGTATGGAGTGGGAAAAGGTGCAGATTACCCCCGAAACAGAAGACAAACAGGAAGGAAGGGATGTCAACCTGGGAATCGAAGGATTGAACTCCAATGGGCATGGAAAAGAGAAGGATAAGGAAGGACACATAATGAAAATCATTGAAGGATTGCAAACAGAGGCCAAGGCTCGCCGAGCTGATAGTCGAAAGCTCATGAAAGTCAAGGATCGGTAGGGTGAATTAAACTTAAAAATTTTGAAGAGCCTGGAGAGAATAGAGAAAAAACTCGAGAAGGGAAGAGACTCAAGTACGACAGAGAGTCACAGAACCCATGGGAGAAGAAGTAGGTCGAGGAGTGGTAGCCGACATCTTAGTCGCTCCCAAAGACATTCTGATAAGAAGACACACAATAGTTCAAGCCCATCCCCTACCAAAAAACATCGAAAATTTGGAAAGGAGGAATTGAAAGGGGATATGAACAAGATTAAGCCTCCAACATTCGATGGAGAACATAAGAAGGAGGAAGATGCCGAGACCTGGTTGCTTGGCTTGAAGAAATACTTCCAACTGCAGAATTATTCTACCCATGCAGAAGGAAGAATTGCAATGTACCAACTGAAAGGAAAGGCATCCATGTGGTTGGATCAATTTGTGTAGGTGCAGCACATCAGAGAGAAAGAGGTCACTTGGAAGGAATTTAAGAGGTATTTCGAGAAGAAATACCTGACTAAAAGATACAATGATAGAAAGATGAAGGAGTTATTCTCAAGCTAGGCAGCATGACTATTGATGAGTATGAACGAAGTTTCCTAGAACAACTGAAGTATGTTCCATTCATCAAAGATGAGGCTGTCAAGATTCAGAGATATCTAAGTGGACTGCCACCTTCCATGAGTGACAAGATTCAATATGATGATCCTAAGACCATGGAAGAAACAATAAGAAGGGCGAAATGCTTGT
>SNQJ01S0200228.1:0-16926 GCA_010110895.2 Picea sitchensis | reverse complement strand
TAATGACATCCATTTTTAATGTTTGAATTGACTTATTGATGGAGTAATTTTCCCTCTTCTTAAAATACTTCTTCGGAAAATATTTTTCTTGACATTTCACATGAATTTCCATAGAATATACTAACTAGATCCAAAAACCAATGTCATGAAATATGGTACTGCACATATAATATATTATCAAGGAAAAAACAAGCTACATGAAATTTCATTTGAACAAAAATTTACAAGTTAAATGAGTACATAAATAAAAAAACATACTAACCTTGCAAGTTCAAAATCCGAGCTATGTAGATCGAGAATTGGATATGTTCAACCGGTGGGTGACGGAAAAAATAAACAGCTCAAACAAAAGCCACGAACAATGCCACAACTATAACAATTGTGTTGCGAAGTCTCTTAAAGTCAGGTATATATAGATTGACTAGTCAAATAGCCGTTAGCAGATGCTTTTTGAGATAGGAAGAATATTCGTGGCAATAGTGATGAACTTTCATGGCAATAGCGACGAACTTTCTTGGCAATAGCGACGAAAATCCCGCCCAATTTAAAAAACATATTCAGGTCAATAGCGACAAACTTTCGTGGCAATAGCGACGAAAATCCCGTCCAATTTAAAAAAAACATGAAAATAATGGAAACGTGGAATAATCCGCCCATATGTAGTAGTGAAATGATATTAACAAAGATCACCATTACCTGCACCACAAGTCATAATTTTGTGTAGCTCTTATTAACAAAAATATTTGATATTTTCAACATTTGAAGTGGAAGACGACAAATGATTGTTATGCCACTTACATTTCCTTTGATTGATAATCCAAGTGATTGATTTGCAGTTCAAATATATTGCATTCAACATTTTTCACTACTTTCAGGATGGTCTAATGCAAAATTTGAATGCTATAAATGTTGCTTTCCAAGGACATTCACCTCCTGCCTATCTAAACCCTCTAACAAGATGTGGATCTTACAGACTTAGGCAATTTAAATAGTTGGCCTATGCATGTCTCGAACGCACAACTAATATTCACGTTATTAGCATGATTCTCTGACTGACCTAATAGGCCAACTCAATATCTATATATATTTTTATATTTCCTAATGAACTATGCACACTGAACGAAACTTAATGGCATTTCAAGAGTATAGAATTCCTTTCTTTCAATTTAGATATGCATACCTTATTTAAGATTTGTATCGTAAAGACTGATTTGCAATTATATCCTTGATTTTTAAAGTTACTTCATTAGGATGTGCAAAGATGTAGTTGATATTTTTTCCATTTTGGGATCCAGATTCACCAAATTTATATGCTTTCAATGCATGTATTGGTATAAGTGGATTATTTCTTCTGTCTTTCACATAGGTAGGGTTTCATTTGTTTTATACAGTTATAGAACCTAGCAAACATATAGTACAACTCGTTCATCTAGTTGCCAGGATTATATAATCAAGTCTGAGTTCCTTTATGCCAAGTGGTTTATACAATTTGTAAATTCAATGCTTGAGTATAAGCTTGTTGTAATGAACATTATGATAAATGTACAATGTCTATCCATGCACATAGGACACCTAACCCTGCAACATGGATTTCTACTAGTAAGATCTACATTGCTCGATTAATCTCAAAGTGCCTTGGTCAATTCCACTAATTCCAAAGATGCCTGCGCTATTTGGGCTTGCCCCAAAAACCAAATTTAAGCCCTTGGTTAATATAGGTGATGATGCAGTAAAGACATCTATTTATAATATGGAACATTTGAATGCAACAACTGCCCAACCCTCCTCTTTGTTTTAAGGAGTTAGCATGGCTGAGTACTGATACTTGGTAAGAGTAGAAATAATGAAGCTCAATATAATTATTATTCTTTTAATATCGGCCTACACTATTATGAATGCAAATTTTCAAAAATAGTAAATAAAAAGCTTTGCTACAACTCATTTCACTTGTTGATCTTGTAGATATTTGATATATATATTAACAATATTTCATGTGTGCTTTCCAAACACCCATTTCACCCTTTTATCTTGTAGATATTTGATATATATTAACAATAAAACAAAAACATTGATTGACATTAGAGAATCTTACATGTAGTAAGACATCTAAAAGTACAAAGTTGAAAAGTGTAGAAGTGGACGAGCTTAACATTCATGCATCGAGCGCTCCTCTTCCACCTAAAGTCAATAATTTCCATATGGAAGTAAATCATGTCTTCATGTTTTCATCTTTGTGAGCATAATTCCTTTAAATGTCTGCAAAGACGTTTTCCTATTTGTATCTTCGTGAACTGAATCCCTTTAAATGTAGGCAAGGACGTGCTGGTTGTAATTTGTGATTTCGATTTTTGATTTCAGGCTCAAAATTCTTTTCATCATGGGAGATGGCGAAGTTTGCACAACTCGAGAGATATAGTACCATAGCAAGAGATATGGTGCAATAGTTTCCAATGATGATGTGAGGAAACGTGAAAAAGAGATGGGAAAAAAAATCAAATGTATAGGTTTTGATTGGCTTTCCAGGCAAAGAGCATGGTTATGGCAGCAAGGTTCATCCAACCCTGTTACTGCCTCGATTAGGGAGACCAAGGCGCTTAATTATCGAGCATGATAAACTTTAAAGAGGAGTTACTTAGAACATGATGCTCGTATCTAATTTCGTATTGGCTATCTAATTCTGTATTGAGTCAAAAACTACAACGTTATGGTGAAAAATGCACTCTGCGTGGATGCATTCTCGTTAAAAGGGTAAGTTTCATCCATGACCGACTTCTTTATGCAACTATTTTAGGCCCAAAAAAGTTGTTTATGTAATTTTTTTTGCTTGCATGCAAATTTATGTACATGGAGGGTTGGCTCCATGCAACCTACCGAGTGGACTATACTTCTCGAAGACCTCCAACATAAAGTGGTTCTCATTCAAGTCTCTAGCATAATATGATGGTGGTGACTCATTTGAGTTTGCATCAGAGGCATGACAACACTCGTGCCTCGACTGCACTACAACATTGTTAGACAATGTGTGAGGGTTTGACTGCAACAATATCATACTATCTATTGAGGTCTGACTGATTGCACAGTATGAAATAGCCTTTAAAATAATTGTTTTTTTAATCATTTTTTATTTCTGACAATTCGGTAAAAAAATAACATACAATAGGGAAATAAATTCATATAAAAAATATGTGAACCAATCCAAAATTAGATTTGGGAAATTTTATAAACAACATTTTTTTTCTTAAGAATAAATAAAGTTAATATAAAATTTCATGAAAACTTTGGGAATTGTTGGAAATGTGAGTGAATTAATAGGTGGTCAACGTACTTTGACTACGTGACTAAGAGCTATAGTCCCTAGTAAGGCAGGGACTACAAATATTAGTATATTCTAAAGTCAGTTATATATAATAATAATAATAATAATAATAAAGGGTTATAAAAATAATATTTAAGTTTCACTCAAGAGAATATAAGTGGATTAAAGATTTCCAAGACCAATACCCTAACTTAAGTAAAGGAGGTGTATATAATCTTTGAAGTAAAGAAGGGGTATATAAGATTCATAATCAAGGTTTTGATGAAAACAAATGGAATCCAATAATGAGGAAAAATGAAGATTTCCTAAAACTTTAAGAAAAAAATGTTTCAGTGCTACTTAGAATCAAAGGAACACTTACAAAGAAAGATGTTACTATTTCTATTGCTCCTACCGAGAATAGTAATTATGTTAGTGTTGAATGTGCTAACCAATTATTGATTCTTGAGTCAAATATAAATGAAAATATAAACTCATGGAAATTAAAAGAATATGACATAAGCTATCTACAACTAAACATTGGAGATTATATCATTGTATCACAATTCACTATTAGATCCTTATTGTGTGATGACAATGACATAATTTGGGGTTCACCTTGGATGGAAACACTAGGGTATTTCATCTTAGACACGAAGAATAAGTTTTTGACATTCTCCTATTAAAAGATGAAGATAACGTTACAAGATGTTAAATTGGATTCATATATAGTAATATCAGAAGACCTTAAAGATATCTCAAAGATTATCCTTCAAAGTAATAAGAAAATAGTACAAAAGGTGCAAAAATATTTTGACAAGGTTGTTGCGGATAAAGATGAAGAAATTTCTTGCCTTAAGAATCATAGGTTAGAACTTGATCGCACAGATTAAGAAGTTAAAAGATGAGAATAAGTCACAAGAAGAAACACTTAAGAAACTTACCAGCAGTAAATTGTTGATTGATAAAAGAAACAATGACTAAACCCATCAAAATAAAGGAGTCTTCAACTTTAAAAATTCAAGTTGTGGAGAAAGGAACAAATACAGATCCAATCCACGTCACAACACAAGAAGATGCAAAGTCAGTTGAAATAAGGATATTTTCGAATGTTGGGGTACAAAATCCAAGTGTAGATCCAATGATCAACAAAGAAACATCAATGCATGAAGAAGATACAATACCAAAAGTAAATTGAGAGAACGCGACACACATTATAAGGTAATGTCATGCTACAACGACACCTTATCGACATCCTAATCACAAGAGCAAGCATCTTAGCCAATCAGTGTATCAACATCCTCAGAAGGAAAACATTTAATCTATATTTTGAAGAATATTAATACCAACATCATTGAGTCTCATAATAACCACTCATATTGGGTATCGTATAAGCGCAAAATTCCACAAAGGATAGAATTAGGATGGTCAGATCATTTTACAATTCGAAGATTATGCTCAATACTTAGAAGTTCATATCATCTCAGATCATCCACCATAACAATGTCAAGAACCAAGAACCATGTGAATATGACACAATCCAAAGCAAGACTAAATCCATTTCATATTTATGCTTTGAGGGAAAATAATTTCTAAAGGGGGAGGCAATGTAATAGACATAAATATATAAAATATAAATATAAAGAGATATTAACAATAACTACTAACTAATGATTAATATATAATAAAGAGACACCTCCTAATGAAAGGATACTTCTCTTAGTGAAAGGACATCCTTGTGTGGGTATGTATATGGCTCTCACCCTCATTGTAATCATACTATCATATATTATTCTCATACATTTATTATTTAATATATTATTTATCCATATAGATATCTTTATACTGTTCTAAACATTTTGGATGTGTGTGACTTGAACTGGATTGGTTTGTCACAATGCACAACAAAAGTATGGTTGAAGGTTTCCTTGATATTTCTTTGGAAGTCGATTCTTGTGAACATTGCATCTATGGAAAAAAAAATCATGTGAGATTGCCATCTGGAGCTACAAGGGAAAAATGGATTTTGGAATTAATACATAGTGATATGTTTGGGCCTGTACCGGTTCTGTCACTAGGAGCATCTATGTATTATGTGTCCTTCATAGAGGATTTCTACAATAAGACATGGTTGTATTTCCTAGGAAATAAATATGAGGTTTTCACTAAGTTCAAACATTTTAAATCTCTTGTGGAAAACTAGACATATAAGAACATCAAAGTGATGAAAACTTATAATGGAGGTGAATTCTTTGGTAAGGAGTTTGAGCACTTTTGCAAGAAATGTGGCATAGCATGCCCAAATACCACTCCATATGCCCCTTGATAGAATGGAGTTGCTGAAAGAATGAACATAACATTGATGGAAAAGGCAAGTAGCATGATCAATGGTGTTGGGCTAGCACACTACTTCTAGGTAGAGGTAGTTGACACTACCCATTATCTGGTAAATAAATATCCTCCATTAGCACTAGTTGACATTAATCCACATGAGGTATGGTTTGGTAATAATCCTTCTCTCTCACATCTTAGAGTTTTTGGATGTGATACAATTTTGCATGTTCCCACGGAAAAGAGGAACAAGTTGGACAATAAGGCAATCAAATGTATTTTCATTAGTTACAAGGATGGAATGAAAGGATATAAGATATGGGATCTGATTATGAGGAAAATATTTTATAGTCAAGGTGTGATCTTTAGGGAAGTCAGAGGTACTTCCAAGAATGAAGATACTCCAATGGAGAAAGAACCAGAGAAATTGGTGTTTGAGTTGAGGAATAAGGAACATGATTTAGATGAGTCAACTGAATTAGATGAAGAGGTGGAATGACAAACTCTGGTTGCAAGGAGGTATGGATGAGTGAGGAAATAAGATGAAAGGTATAGTCCACCTGATTTCCATTTTATATTTATGTTATTTTCCATTGATGATGAGCCTAGGTAATTCAGGGAGGTAGTCGACTTGACATAGGGTAGACTCTAAAAGGAGGCCATGGTTGAAGGAATGGAATCTTTGCATTAGAATGAGACATAGGATTTGGTCGAACTATCTAATGGAAAGAAACATGTTGGTAGAAATTGGGTGTTCAAGAATAAGTTGAACACAGTAGGTCAAGTCAAGAAGTACAAAGCTCAACTGATAGCGAAATAATATTCCCAAGTCAAGGGAGTTGACTTTAGAGAGATTTTCTCTCCTGTTGAAAAATTGACTTCCATTAGAGTACTAATGTCTTTAGCTGGAGCATTTGATCTTGAGATAGAGAAAATGGATGTAATGCAAGATTACTACATGGAGGCTTATAAAAATAAATCTACATGAAACAACCTAAAGGATTTGTAGTAAAGGGAAATAAAGAGCTGGTGTGCAAGCTGAAGAGATCCCTTTATGGTCTAAAGAAATCACCAAGGATGTGGTACCACAATTTTGACAATTACATCCTCGGATTGAGATTTGTGAGAATCAAAGTTGATCATTGTGTGTACTCCAAGAAAGAAGGTAGTCATTTCATCCATGTAGCATTGTATGTTGATGATCTGTTGTTGGTTTGAAACAACATGGATGATATAAAGGAGGTGAAGATGAAACTATCCTCAAAGTTCATCATGAAGGATATCGATGTTGCTAACTTCATTTTGGGAATGGAGATTAAGAGAGATATGACAGTTAGAAAATTTTGGTTAAATCAGAGGAAGTAGGTTGAAATAATCATTAAAACGTTTCATTATGTAGGAGTGAAAACCAATCAAAGTACCTATTCCTTTAGGGGTAAGACTAATTGTTGAATAATTTCCAAAGACACATGAAGAAACAAAGGACATGGCATGTGTTCCCTATGCTAGTGTTGTTGGTAGCCTCATGTATGCAATGGTTTGCACTCGACTAGATATTTCCCATGCAGTGGGAGTATTGAGCATGTACATGTCGAAACTTGGGAAAGAACATTAAACTAGTGTCAAGACAATGTTTAGGTACTCGTGTGGCACAAAAAAGTATGCAATATTTTACCAAGGGAAACCTGAAATTGACAAGGAAGTGAATGTACATGGCTTTGTCAACGCCAATTGGGCTAGATATCTTGATCAAAGAAGGTTGACTAATATACATGTGTTTAGAATGTTCAGTGGAACAATCAGTTGGATGAGTAAGAGACATGCGATAATAGCCTTGTCAATAACAAAAGTTGAATACATGGAAGCCACCAATGCAAGAAAGGAATCAGTTTGGTTTCATATATTGTGTTTATGGATTGGGTTTGAAAAACAAGCTATGAGGATAAATTGCAACAATCAAAGTGAAATTTTCTTGGAAAAGAACCCAACTTACCATTACAAGATGAATCATATTGATGTATAATACCATTTTATGAGAGACATGGTGGAAAACAAGAAGGTGCTACTAGAGAAGGTAAACACTTTGAAAAACATTGCAGACCAAGTCTTTGAGTGTTGAGAAGTTCTCTTGGTGTAGAGAGGTAATGGGAATCGTTTCCCTAGGCTAGTGAACAAAATTTTAGTTTCTCCTATTTCCACAAATAAGACAACAAGTGGGAGAATGTTGGGATGTTATATTCTTTGTAGTGGAAACTTAGTCAATTGAATGGTTAAGTCAAGTCGATGGTCATTAGGTTAGCCGATTGGAGGTCGACATGTTAGTCGACAGAACGTCAACTAATTAGCCATTAGAGGATGACAGGTTAAATGAATGGATTTTCAATTGGCTATCTTATTGGAGGTCGAATGGATGGTTTATTCGTAGCTAACTGGTGGTCGAAACCAAAGACAAAATCTTGACAGTTATGGGATATCAACCAATCATCTTCATGCATATGTAACTGTTTTGGGCATCATGAATTAGGGTTTTACATGTAGAAGATGCTTATAAATATGACATTATGTAATATTGTATGAGAGAGAATTGTGTAATGGTTAGTCCTACTCTCTTGTAATGGTTATGAATAGGATGATGAATTGGTCTTAGGTGTGGACCAAGGTTAGTGATGTAACTATTTATTTGGTGAATGACTAAGACAACATAAGAGTAGGAGTCACTCAAGCATTGCTGGTTTTCCTAGTTAAGGGTTTCCAAGATAAATTTGTATGTAATATATGTGATTTCCATTGTTTACTTTTTTCTTTAATTCTATATTTTCTCTTGTGTTAGGTTTAGTTCCCTACAATTTCTAACCATCCAAAGGACCCATGCGACTATGCATGGTAAAACCTTGCGTTCTTTTAACACTTGATATTTTATCCAATTCTCCATACAAATAACTAAATGATTTCCTTACGAGGTTCATTTTTACTCTATTAATTTTAAAGCTCCCTCCCACACCTCCTTAGTAAAGGAGTATTGAACTAGAAGGTGATCAAATGATTTTATCATCTTTTTTGCAAAGGATACATCTCTTTATCCCTTTCCAAGTTATTCTCTTGTATTTATTCCAAGTTAGGACTCTATTTGATAGTGATAACTAGAGAACCACTCTTGTTTTAAGGGGGGATTTATTCACCAAATATGCTTCCACAACCATATTTGTTATCGTTCTACCTCTTCTCCAAACCTAGCCTTGTAATCGAACTAAGTTGTGTATCTTCTGAAGATTTGTTCTTTGACCATATATCATTTCCCCTCCTCCTCTCTAAGCCTTATTGCACTGTACTGAAGTTTATGCATAGATTTCTTCCATTCTACTGCTTCCTTTCTTGTAGGCTCAAACTATCTTCCCTTTCCACCCTTGATTCCAAACTAATGAAGATTCTAGATTTTCTACCTTTTCCAAATAATGAATACCTATAGATTTAAAGAATTGACTGGAGGTTCACAAAGCCTATATATTCCACCAGAACTCACCCAAGGGTCCTCTCATGTTCTCACTCTATCTCCTTTGGCCACTTTCCATGCCAACTGGATCCCAAGCAAATGGTAAGATTTTATTAGAGATTTATGGATAATGGAGGCCTCCCTTATTGATTTAGTTGGATTCCTAATCCATTATTCTAATGATAGACGATTCATATATTCATGAAGAATCACTTTGTTTTTTTATAACATGTCATGCTTTAATAACTTCCATAGACTCTTCATTGCTAATACTTGCCCAAAATAGTGAATGTTCTTTAATATCCATCACCCCAATTCTTTAGTTTTTTCTAACTTACTCCAATTAATTGGAGGAATACTTTCTTCTTCCCTTTTCTCGGTCCATAAGAAACTAAAACATTTTAATTGATTTTTTCAAGCATATCTTTTGGTATATACGCTAAAGAATGCTATTATATTGGGATCGCTTCTAAGATTGATTTTATCAAGTTAGTCTTCCTCCTTTAGAAAACCATTTATAACACCAATTTGAGACACTATTTTCTATTTTTTAATTTAACAAATTCTAATCTTTGAACATGTAATCATTTGGTTTCAACATAAAACCTAAATATTTAACTTCATTAACTATACAAAGAAATCTCTAAAGAAGAATTTTTGGGGGTTTTGAATTTCTTCCAGAAGGATAAGAGTCCATGGCCTGATGGGTGGCCTGTGGAGTTCTACTTGGATTTTTTTGACCTCATTGGGGAGGACCTATTAAGAGCTTTGGAATGGGTAAGATGGGAAGGGAAGGTACGAAGGAATTTTAACTCAATGCTTATTGCATTGATACCTAAGCATGACGGTCCAATGAACTTTGATGATTTCGAGCCATTTTCCTTGTGCAATTGCGTGGACAAGATCATTTCCAAAGTTCTTGCTATGAGGATAAAGCTCATTTTATCAATAGATATTTCATCTGAATAGTTTGGGTTCTTATAAATAAGGCCAATTCATGAAGTAGTTGGTTCAATCCAATAAGGCCTTCATTCTATTAAAAAACTACATACATCTGCCTCGGTTATCAAACTGATCTCTCTAAAGCCTATGACAGGGTCTCATGGATTTATCTAAGACTTATTTTGATACATTTGGGTTTCTCCCTTCACTTGGTAAGGTGGATTATGGGCTGTGTGACTTATGTTTCATTCTGGGTGTTAATCAATGGTTCAACTTCCCCTTTCTTCTAAACTTATAGAGGGCCTAGACAAGGGTTTCCTTTGTCCCCTTATCCATTATTGTTGGTGGTAGAAGGTCTTAGTAGGGACATTCATGATGCAAGAAGGCACAAACTACTAAAAGGGGTATAGGTTGGGAGAGGTGTCTCACTTACCCATCTTTTTTGTTGTTGATGACATCATGTTATTTGGTCTAGGGTCAGTGAGGGAAAGTCAAACTCTAAAAGATATTTTTGATTTATATTATACTGCCACCAGGATGGAGATCAATATGGACAAGTCAACATTATATACATATGTCCTATATGATAATTTATCTAATGAGATAGAAATCATTTTCTCTTTCCAACATAATGATTTTGAAGGAGGCCTAAAATACTTTAGATATAATTTAAAACCTAATAACTATGTTAAGGAAGACTAGAGGTGATTACTTTCTAGTATTGATCAAATAAATTATTTTTGGTGCAATAGGTGGATCTCCAGAGGTGGTATACTTATTATGATAAAGTTTGTCCTTGAATCCATTCTCATTTTCTAGCACACATTAGCTCATATTCCTAAGGGAATATTGGAAAAAATAAGGAAATGTTGTGCAAACTATCTCCAAACTATCTCTGGAAGGGTTGTAGTGAATATAAAGATTACCGCATGGATAGCTGTAAACTTATAGCTACTCCAAATAAATTGGGGTAGTAAGGATTAAAGGATAATCACTTATATGGTCATTCATTAGCAACAAAACCATTATGGAAAATGATGACAAAGGACAATTTATGGAGTAAGATCATCGCTAAAAAATAATTTGCTGCAAATTCCTTACTAGACTGGATCAGATATAGAAGGAAGAACATACAAAATGTATCGAACTAATGGAAATCCATCTCCTTGGCATTTCTGGTGATTGAAAACCTCTTGGCATGGAAGGTAGGTAATGGGACATATTTTAGGATTGTCTCAAATGCAATACTTGGATGTGGTCTCACAATTTTTCTTCCAAAAGCTATAATAACACAATTTCAAGAGCCAAGGGTTTGCAAACTAGATAAGATAGGGAAGCTAGAGGACACAATCATCTAGTCTCAAGGTTGTCACAATGCTCAATATCTTGGTCTGGGAGGTCATTTAGGTCCAATATGGGATAGGTATGTGGTAGATATTAGGAAAGGACATATCCATTTAAAGGGGACCCCATATGAACTCAGCTGGGTTGGGGACAAAGTGGGAGGATCTTATTTAGTTAAAATAGGTTACTTGTATTTTCAAGATCCACCATATGGTGAGGAGGAATGGTGGTGGTCCAAATTATGGAAGGTGAAAGCACCTACCAAAAACATATTATTTATGTGGTGGATTATGAAGAATAGAGTCTTGCCTCAGGAAAAATTACAAAAAAGGAGTAAAATCGGTCCTGGATGGCGCTATATGTGTAAGACACATGAAGAGACTAACCCCCATCTATTTATGAAATGTTCTTTCTCTATTCAGATTTGGAAAGAACTGGAAGATTCATTATAACTGTAGAACTTCTAGAGAATGGGTTCAATATATCATAACCTCGAAGAATAGTTCAAGAGTAGAGGGAATTGAAAAAGTTTTTTGTTGTGCCTTTTTTGGTTACCTGAAGGATATGGTTAGCTAGAAATACATGTATATTCGAAGATGTTCAAACTCCCTCCTTTCAAGTTATGACACAATCATTGACACTTCTTTCTAGTTTCCAAATTGGTGTTAATACACGAAGGAACAAGTGAGTGGAGGAGCTAGCAGTGGACAAAACAAGTCCTCGTTTTTTTTTTGATGGTGCTAGTATTGGATATGCACTCTATCTCTAAGAGGCTCATTACTTCTCTGATAAGGCGAATATAGGACCAGGAACAAAAAAATTTGGGGAATTAAAGGCCCTTTTGGTTTTCTTGAAGTCGACACTAAATAAGGGCTTAGAATGTCTCCAGGTATTTAGTGATTCTACATTCACTATCAACTAGATGAACAATTCAATGTAGGTACAAATATCAAGCTTATACAATTTGGCTCTGCATTTGAACTGGTTAGTTATTTCCAGACAATTACTTTTACACACATTTACTGGGAATTGAATGTTTAGGCTGATATTTTATCCAAAGAAGGTTTTTTCGGTGCATGACTTCATTTAATTGAGGATGAGTAATGGGAGGGAACATTAATTAATTCAAGGACATGCCCAATCATCGATTTTTAAATGTGGCTATGTGAAGACACAATTATGTAATTATGATGGTTATAATTCTTAAGTTTTTATAGATATTTAATTGTGTTTGTGGGTGGGTATATACCTATACTCATGTTAGTCCAAATCTCCAGACAACAATATTTTAGGATCCCATTAGAGTTACGATGATCTTTGACTATGTGTTAAAGAAAGTGTTGAAATTTTTTGTATGCAACAAAAATGGACAGACTGCCAGTCAACAGCCTTATCTTTTGTCCTGCACAAAAGAACATGAAGATTGTAATTTGGTTTTTGTCTGGAAATCAAAATATGTTTTTTTTTTTTGAGGAAAAAAGGATGACACATTCAAAGGGATGATTTGTACTATCCTTCTTTCTTGCTATGTTTATAGCTCATTGAATAAAATGGTGGATTTGTGAGCATTACCTCCATCCACGTTGCTCTAAAATATAGGCCTGAAATTTATGTAAGTATATTTTTTTGCTTCCCCCATAATGCCTAGAACAAACAAGATGACATACAAAACAAAGACTAAGTGGGACAAAGAAAGTTATATGCCCACTTTGATCCCTTTTATAGCTCCTTCCCTCCTAAATTTTTTTACAACCCTGCTTAAACATTCAACGATAGGTAGGAAGAGGAAAGTTGACATAGGGCATCCTTGTTGGAGTTCCCTAGATGGAAAAAATAATTTGGATGTTGATCCGTTATAAATTAACATCAATCTTAGATGAAGCCAACGGACCCTATCATAAGCCTTTACAAAGTCTATTTTAAGCACCATCACTAGCACTTTCTTAAATTTTATATAATATAATCCCTCTTGAGCCACTCCTATTGCATCATGAATAATGTCTATTATGTGAAAAACCAAACCGCTCTTAGGAACTATAATTTGAAAAAACCTTCTTTAGCATGATGGCTATTGTTTTAGAAATAATTTTGTAAACTGAATTACATAATGAAATTATCTTGTAATATTTACATGCTTTTGGATTGTTCTTCTTAGGAATAATGGATAAGAAGGTTGAATTTGGAGAAATAAGAACTTTTATAGAGGATCTTGATTCCTCCACCACGCTTGGTGAGTCTTCTTGTACTAAATGTCCATTATCCACCCATTTGGCCTTAGAAATTTTCCATCTAAAATGAATCCAATACTACCTTAAGCTCCTGGTTTATTACTTCTACTAAAATTTCTTCATGTTGTTCTTGATCAAATAGCCTAGGAATGTAGGAAATCATATTTATTATGTATTCTATATTAGCACTATTAAGTTCTAGGTAAATATTTTAAAATCGTGCTACCCCTAGCTCTGATAGCTCCTTGAATATCCTAGCTTCTGTTCTATCCTATTTTTTCACTTCCCATCTAGTGTTTATGTTTCTTCTATGTTTAGCATAATATGAAAGAAGTTAGTATTGTCACCTCCCTCTACTAACCATATTGATCTACTTTTAGTCCTCCAATTTGCTTCTTCCCATTCCAACAACCTTTATTTTCCTCGAGTTCATGTAAAAGGTTACTCTCTCCTTTTGTGAAAACCCCTTCAATATTATTTTCAATGGAGTTTTTATTTGAGATTCTACCTTCAAGAACTATTTTTGAGAGTTTTGAGAGATTTATTTGGCCAACATGCTACTATCTTCTTGACTTTCTTTATATTTTCTTCTATTTGGAACATAGTTGAGTGTCCTTTTATAGTGTCACATTTCTTCCAATTTTGAATTACCAATCTTCTAAAGTCCTCACTTTCCAACCCATTACAATTAAATTTGATAGGCCTGGAGGTTTATCCTCCTCTTTCTTTATTTGAAGTAGAAATCGAAGGTGGCTTGAGGATCCACCCTTCGTCACTCATGATTTTGTCATGTCTACTTTTACAATGATCTTTCTGCCACCAAAAACCCATCCAACCTTTTTGACACCCCTTCCTCACCACTTTTATGATTTCTCCAAGTGGGGACCAATTTAAAGGGTTCAATATCACAAAGACCTAAATCTTCAAACATGTGAGAAAAGTAATCTACCATTGAGTAAGCCCTAGTCTTTGTCCCCCACACCTCATCATTTTTTGTATTAAGATTGAAATCTCCTCCTAAAATCACATTATCCCTTTTCAGTAAAGCCAAAGAGAAAAATTGATCCCATAATACCTTTCTCTCATCATATGGTCCATATAAATTGATCATCAAAAAGGACTTTCCTAATTCCTTTGACCATAATTAGACTGTATTCCTGCATTAAGAAGCAAACATCAAATGAGAATATAACTATTTCATCCTGTTAGCGACATTTCTTGTCCTAGGCACAAGAATATTCGGGTCTGATAGTTGTACGAGGAGCGCCCAAGCGTAGCGTGGAAAAATCTCGTTTCAAGCTTCCAGCCAGTAAGCGAGCGAAATTATATTGACAACGGTCCAGATCCTTTCATAAGAGAAGATTGACGGTCAGCGGGAAATCGCGGATAGTAGAGTTTCACCGAGATTAGCGCAAATAGATCGCACCCATATTGTATGCAGGGAAGAATAACAACCGTCCATCCGAGGGACGTGTGGCGCGAGATCCAATCGCGTCGGCTTTTCAATAGTCGCGAGTTCAAGGGGTGAAGGTTTTATGTCGTTGTACATTTCGAAACCCTGAACCCCAAAGCGCCGATGGCGCCCAAAGTCGGGCCCACAGTATCAAGGGGTAGTCTCAGTCGTCCATCTGAAGCGGACACCTGGCGCGCGATTAGGCTCCCCGCCTTTTCACCCATCGCGGTTTCGAAGCACAAGTAGCAGCTCCCTCATATCCCCGATGCACGAAGTAATGAGAGCGTCGAGTACCTGGGGCCCACAGAAGCGTCAGGAGAGTTTAGGACCATCAGATTTGGAGGACGCATGGCGCCCAATTGAGCCGTCTCGACGTTTCGCCCATCGTAACTATGATAAGCAAGGATCATCTCCTTCCTATTCACGAACGCTGAAAGCCCCTATGGAAATAAAAGCAGGGTCACGGTCCGTGGTCATTTGGGAAACAAAAGAGCTAAGCAAAAGGGGCCAAAAGTGTTGAGTCCAGTCGTCGAAAGGATCATCGCAATTTCCAGATGCCAACGGATACGATTTCGCTCCCGGTTTCCGCTTGGAGTAAATGAAGGCAAGAACGGATGGTTGAAACCTCCTTTCATTCATTGAATATGAGTTATGGAGGGTCTGGAAAGTGGTCTATTCAAAGGAGTTCTGTGTACTGATTATCCAAAGAAGCCATGCCGAAGTCCTCGATTAGATAGAGAAGTCTACACATGCCATTTTGGCCTTTAATGTTTCGGCTACCTCCCCTGCAAAGGCCATGCGAAGTTAAGGTAGCATCTGTCATAGGCGCATGATCATCCTGAGTCTGCATGGGCAGACTGTCAGAAGACATGCAGACGCAATATTTTAATGCAACGTCTTGTTTTTGCTGCTGCTGTTGTTTTGGAGTATATGTAGGTGTTTTCGCCATTTTTGTAAGCATCGATGCTTGAGCAAGGCTCCCGGTGGTAAACTTTAATGAAGCATTGTTTTCCTGGTTATGTTTGGACTCTTGAGACTTCTTGTCTTACGAATGTCATTTTTTTTTTTGCGTCTTTGTTTACACTATGTTAGAATGACTCGGAATTGGAGAATCCAGTCGAGGGGTAACTGTTATAGAATGATGTAGATTTTGATCACTGTAACAGTTGCACTGTTTCTAATCGGTCCCTGTGATTTTCTTAGCGCTGAATGACTTGGAATTGGAGAATCCAGTCAATTCCCCCCTCTCAGTTCCTCGAAGCTATGAACCAGAGGATCTCGCATTCAGAGTTTTTCTTCTACAAATTACTGAAAGCCCTGTTGCCTGAGGTAGTTTGTCCACTCTTCTCACCAAGTCTTCAACCTGCTCATTTTCAAATCAACCCACTGACTGAAGTTATATCAAGACCTCCTTTGTTCCTCGCATTCCAGACCCAGTCCCTGAGTTTGAGTGATATCTTCTCGAGTCTCTACCCATTTGATCACCCATTAAAACTATCGTGACATAAAAACTGATGGGCGTCGGGCTCTTCTCCTGCTACAATCAAGGAGTGACTTCCGTCACTATTGCCGGGGACTAAGTTGAAGATTTTCCCTGGGCAGAATGACATTGAGCCTCTGATTATGAAGGTGCATCAGACATCAGAGCCCTTAAAGATTGCTACTGTGCACCTGGCGATTCCATTGTGGCGACTCCATTGTTTCCACATCACTGTTTCAGCTGTGACTACTATTAGCACACCTGAAAGCTGACCCTAAGGAGCTTTCTTGAGAAGGTTTCAACAGCTGCTTTCTCAGCTTGAGAAGCTTCCTGGGGTAACGAAAATGTTAAGATCTGGCCTTT
>SNQJ01S0200227.1:0-16989 GCA_010110895.2 Picea sitchensis | reverse complement strand
ACGCTTGCCTGCACATATTGTGTATCAGCTCGAAGTTTACCAACCCTGGTTTGACAATTTAGTGTTTCAGGTCACTTAAAAGCTTCAATTTAGCAGCCTGACAATACCAGAGGTAGTTCCGCCTACCACTATTTATTTAATCTCTGCTAAGAAATGCATTAAGGTCATTTCACATACCAGGAAGTTCATATTATTTGTGATCCATGCTCACAATAAGTAGAAGGTCACCGACACATCTGTGGCCTCTACACAGAGCCTCTCTTTGCAGCAGAATCAAGTGGACAAGATCGTGGAAGAGTGTAGAGTCATCTTCTCCTCACCCACTGGGGTATCGATGCACTACCAAGTCAAGCATCCAATTGATCTAATCCCTGATGCACCTCTTCCTAATGGAACATTCTATCATCGCTCACTGATGGAAAATGATGAAATCAAGTGTCAGATCCAAGAGCTTCTTCAAAAGGGGAACATCAAACCCATCTCCTCCCCTTGCGAAAGCCCGATTGTATTGGTGCAAAATAAGGACGAGACCAGGTGTTGGCCCTTGACCAAGTTTTGGGATATTCTTCGTCATGTTGACCTATTTTGGGACTTCGACAGCCTATCGAAGATGGAGCGCAAGATGAAGCAAAGATCGTGGGATCTCATCCCCTTTTTGGGTCCTTTTTGGGATTTGGGAATATGGAACAGGAATGGGATGTCATTCCATGGGTTTACCCATGTTTAGGCCTATTCTGTAAAGTATAAATAGATGTCTAGGAAATGTAAGGAGAGGGGAGTATGCATCTATGTGATGTAAGGTCGATAAGCTAAGTGCTAAGTGAAAGAATGGTTTGTAGATGCTCTGTGCATATTGTGAGAAAATTGTAGAGCTAAGTGCAAGTGATTGTAACAGACTGTGAAAGGCTTTGTGCTAGACCTAGCTCGGGGAAGGATGATCTAGCGAAGTGCACGCAGATCTCCTGTCCTATGTAGAGTATGGTTTTTGTGGCTCTGTGCATGTAGATGAATGATTGAAGATAATAAAGAAGAAGAGTTGGTGGAAGTATCCCCAGGGTGGGGGTGAACCATGTAAATACTTTGTTATTATGCTCTGTGCGATGTTCTGATGTATTTATGTGTTATTTGCTAAGTGCTTGATGTAGATAGATAGATAGATCTGTTTATGCTTTGTGCTTATGATGAATCTGGATGTTAGATTTGGTATATGTGAATGTGCTTAGTGCTTGAATCTGCTAGATCTGATCCAGTTCTCTATGATAAGTGTTTAAATGCATTAGATCAGGGTGAATGTTGCGATGCTCTATTTTCTTTGCGGAGTAGATATTGGTTAAATAATAATGAACTGATGGTGCTAAGTTCTCTATTAAGTATTGTAATACAAAATATGTGTCCCAAATAAGGTTGCAAACACCTAAGTCCTACAACCACCCCTGCCTCTACCTTGGGTGAGACTTCATCTGCTTCGCAAATGTTGTCGAAAGGGATGGTAGTTAGGGTTTTGTTGGTGCATTGTTGTAGCATTGAACCCTGGGTCTGCCCTTGTGCCAACAAATGGTTCCATTTTCGGGACCTGAAACTGTGATTGTTGGGAACTGAGGAAGAAGAAGCTTTGTGCAAAGATCCGACCTGAAATTGTGAAAGCTCTATGCGTAGATCTGTTGCTCCAGTGTGCAGTACTCTACTTAGTTTGACAAGCTCTGTGCTAAGGAAAAGAAGTTTGTTCTGAAGAAAAGAGGTAAGATCTGAAAGCTTTGTGCTTTGATAAAGGTAAAAGTGAGAATTTTTTATTAAAAGAGGCAAGATTTGAAAGCTTTGTGCTCCAATAAAGGTAAGAATATTGAAAATTTCTAGATCTAAAAGCTTTGTTCTCTGTAGAAGTAAGATAAGCGGAAATTTTTGTTTCGACGGTATGGATCTAGGTATGTTTGATAGATTCTATCCTTGCTTGAAAACTAGGGTATTAATAGATGAAAGAAGATTTGATATGAGTAGATCTAATAACAATAGTGAAAAATATGTTACACCTATGCAATGAAAGAATGTTTGGACTAATAAGTGTATGCATGACCCTAGAAAGAAATGTTTGCAGCTTAGCTACCATGATCCTAGCACACAGTACAAGAAATGACGGGGATCATTTAAAAGAAAGAGAGGATTAACACTCTGTTAGAGTTGCAGAAAACCATGACATCTTGCTAAGGAATGCCCTGGGAGAAGACCTAGTTGTCTTTGTTGCAAAGCTATGAACCATGAAGTATTGGATTTCTCTAGAATGATTGCTAAGCTTGAAGAAATGAATATGAACCAAGAAAACCCTAAGGCAGATCCAGAAACTAAGATTATGACAGAATCCCAGAAAGAATCAGAGAAAGTATTGCTACAGATGAAAGAAACCCTGAATAACCACCGACATGTTAAATTATCAGAGATATTCAAAGAAAAGAATGCCTTGAAGAAAGAATAGGAAACTTCGACATTGACTGTGTTCTAGATGAGGAAACACAGGTGAATATCATGACAGAGAGAAATTGGGAAGCTATAGGGAGGCCTACTATGATTCCTTCATTAGGAGGAATAGGACTATTCAAAGGAAAGCTGATAAACCTATGTGGAGAGATCACCCGAATACCTATGAATGCCAATGGAACTTCGATAGAGGAAGATTTTGAGATTATTAAATTTATTGAGAACAATGCCCCATTTACAATGCTATTAGGAAAACCTTAGATTGAAAGAGATCAGGCCAAAAGGAAAGAAGAAGAAGAAGTTTTAGAGCAGAAGAAGCAAGAGTTAAAAAAAATCATGACTAGAAGGATCACACACTTAATTGAAGAACAAAAGAACGAATCGAAGCTATTTAGCATCAGAGACCCAGATTTCGAAGTTGCAAGAACACTAGTAGACCCACAGAAGATTGAAGTGCCTATTCCAGATAAAGAAGAAGGATCACCCTCGAATCTTAGGAAAGAATCTCAACAACACGAAGTAACTATGCCAAAAGAAGATACAAATAGAAATGGAAAAAGGCATGCTGAGACGAAGCTCATTGGGAAGAAGGCTAGAAAGCTAAGTAAGAAGAGAGATAAGATCGGAAAGTGGCAGAAGGTTCCAGAGGGAACCTCATAGAAGGTCGGATCATGGGCTTGAGTATGAAAGGACCTGATCCACATGATTTTTACCTAGTAAAATCCATGGATCATGCTCTAACACAAAAGATCAAGGACACTCATGGCGATGTCAAGAAGGGCACACTATGCTACAAGGTAGATTCTATCCAGAGTGGCACAATGTGCCTCGCTTGTCAGTTGATTGCAGGGAAGTTAGTACGAAAGAACCGACCTACCCAAGTGACCAATTTTGTAGTCGACCTCACAGGGAAGTGCGCGGAAGGCCTTCAGATGAACTGGGAGAAGTACCTAGTGAACCGGTTGGAAATCGACTACCGAGAAGCAAACAATCAAGGATATGAATTTCATTTCAGCTGGCTCTTGATCCTTATATCTTTTATTTCCTGGGAGATGCCAGAAGGTACGACCTTCCTGGACATCGAGCCTTTTGAACCACTGGCCACGAAGTTCAGTACACTGTGGTACTCAAGCGACATGAATAAACAGTGGTAGTCAAATATTGTTTTTCATACCTACTACAATCAACTGAATATATCCATCCAGTCCGAGCCTCGCATGACTCCGAACACTCTACACCGGTTCTAGACTTTGATGAAGTTCAACACAGATCAACATTTTATTTACATCACAGCGCACACCGATGAACACAGGCAACAACTTTAGTCCTAATACAAGCTAATGAAGGAGGACTTGGAGGAGATCACTAAGGACTGGTCGACGGACCTCCTTATTCCAGCAGACCCTGCAGAGATATCCGACATCGACAGTTGAGAAAATGCGCAGGATACACCCAGACCTAACAGAACAAAGAAGACCGAATAGGTCCAAGAGATAGACAACACATCTGTAAAGACTGATTCCATATCGCCAGAGCAAGGAGGTGATGGCGAAGAGTTGAATGACAAAGAATTTGAATAGAAGCAAGGAGACGAGGTTGAACCCCTGAAGAAGAGAAAAGGTTCACCTCCGAAACCTTCCTCCCGGAAGAAATCGAAGGCCACCATGACCAAGATGCAGACCATCCTCACCTCCAATGACTTCGACTTCCTCATAGTAGCCCTACAAGATGCTTCGCTAGAAATAGAAGAGAAACAAGAAGAAAAGAAAGAAGAGATCTATGATCGAATTGAGACTGAACTTCGAGGGGTATAGCAGGCCCTACAGTCCAGTCGTGCAGTCTCCACTACACTGGGAGAACCAGAATTGGGAGATGAGCCAGCTCAACTCCACCACCTAGCCGATACAGTCGAAGCTTTCCTTTGATGAGCATAGGAAGAAACACAACAAGCCACCTAGGCTTTGACACAAGTAAAAGGAGTACTCATAGAGAAATGAAGTGCTGCAGAACAGGAAAAGTTTGTTCTCCAAGTAAAGTTTGATGAAGAAAAAGCACAACTATGAAAAGAAAAGGAACCATTGCTCGCGGAGCAACTCGAAGTAAAAGAAGCGGTCAAAATAGCACTCCACTCTATGACAGTCTTAGAAATCAAGGTAGAAGACCGAGTTACACAGCAGGTGAACCATCTCACAGAAGCCATCCAACAGCTACAACAATGCATAGAAAATTTGGAGCTACGCACTGTACCTGAGACCCCACAAGATGTAAGAGACCAAAGAGAAGAAACTGCCCGGAGCACAGTTGAAAGGCTAAAGGCTCTTACCCTAGAATGTAAGAAACTCACTGATCGCAATGCCCAGAACTATGAACAACTCATGGAGAACCCAGAAATGAAGGCACTGGAGTCCCAGCTCCAAGAGGCGAAGTATCAAGCCGATAAGATACAGGTGCAATTGAAGTCCCTGTCAGTTGTGCAAAGAATGAAGAGCTTCCAAGAGAAATGCACTGCACAACAGCAAGTCGAAGCAGCATGAGCCAAGATCAAGGCGTTCGAAGAAGAACTAGTCAGACCAGAGTGACTCGGGATGAGTCACAGGTGAGTGTTGGGGGCTTGTTGGCCCTTGACGAAGTTTTGGGAGATTCTTGGTCATGTTGACCTATTTTGGGACTTCGAGAGCCTGTCGAAGATGGCGTGTAAGAAGAAGAAAAGATCATGGGATCTCGGCCCCTTTTTGGGTCCTTTTTGGGATTTGGGAATATGTAACAGGAATGGGATGTCGGCCCATGGGTTTACCCATGTTTAGGCCTATTTTGTAAAGTATAAATAGATTTCTAGGTAATGTAAGGAGAGGGGAATAGGAATCTATGTGATGTAAGTTCGATAAGCTAAGTGCTAAGTGCAAGAATGGTTTGTAGATTCTTTGTGCATATTGTGAGAAAATTGTAGAGCTAAGTGCAAGTGGTTGTAACAGACTGTGAAAGGATTTTTTCTAGACCTAGCTCGAGGAAGGAGGATCTAGCGAGGTGCGTGCAGATCTCCTGTCTTATGTCGAGTAGGGTTTTTGTGGCTCTATGCATGTAGATGACTGATTGAAGCTAATACAGAAGAAGAGTTGGTGGATCTAGACCTAGGGTGGGGGTGAACCATGTAAATAATGTGTTATTCTGCTCTGTGCGATGTTCTGATGTATTTATGTGGTATTTTCTAAGTGCTTGATGTAGATAGATAGATAGATTTTTTTATGCTTTGTGCTTATGATGAATTTGGATGTTAGATATGGTATAGGTGAATGTGCTTAGTTCTTGAATATGCTAAATTTGATCCAGTTCTCTATGCTAAGTGCTTAAATACAATAGATCAGGGTGAATGCTCCGATGCTCTGTTTTCTCTGCAGAGTAGATATTGGTTAAATAATAATGAACTGACGGTGCTAAGTGATCTATTACGTATTGTAATCAAATATCTGTGTCCCAGCTAAGGTTGCAGACACCTAAGTCCTACAACCACCCCTGCCTCTACCTCGGGTGAGACTTCATCTGCTTCGCAGGTGTTGCCGAAAGGGCCAATAGTTAGGGTTTTTTTGGTGCGTTGTTGTAGCGTTGAACCCTGGGTTTTCCCCTGTGCCAACACCTAGCGACTTTGCATTGATTACAAAGAATTAAAAAAAATCACAGTCATAAGCTGGTACCCAATTCCCAGGATTGATGATCTTATTGACCAACTCAAGGGGGAAAAGTTCTTCAACAAGATTGACCTAAATTATGGCTACCACTAGGTTCCCAACCAACCAACTGATTAATCATTCCAAATTTCAAATCTAAAGAAGGTCTCCTCCAATGGTTAGTCATTTCATTTGGATTAACAAATGCACCAACCACTTTCATGAGGTTGGTGGATGATGTATTGAGACCCTTCACAACCTCTTTTGTGGTGTTATACTTGGATGAAATCCTCATCTTCAACAAAACTTGGGAGGAGAACATGTGGCATATTCAACATGTTTTGAGCACTCTCTTGCAGCACAAGCTTTATGCCAACTTGGAAAAATATTACTTTTTCATGAACATGGTCCAATACTTGGGATACATTGTTTATGAGAATGGGGTACATGTTGATCCCGCTAGGATCCAAGTCATCCATCACTGGCCAACCTTGACCACACTAACCGAGCTTCAGAGCTTCTTAGGACTAGCCAAATTCTACCAACGGTTCATGTTGGGATTCTCCCATATTGAATGGGCCCTCAACAACATAATCAAGGGCGATAGCAGGGAAAAGTTTGTGTGGGGGAAGGAACAACAACAAGCAATTGAGGATCTGAAGCATCGCTTATGCTCAACACCAGTACTCTCCTTACCTAATCTACAACAATCGTTCGAGATTGAGACTGATGCATATGACTATGTTGTAGGCATAGTTCTCACTGAATACAATCATCTGGTGGCATACCATAGTGAGACACTCTCAGATATTGTCCGAAAATACCCCACCTATGACAAGGAAATGTATTCTATTGTAAAAGCATGTCGTCAATGGAAACATTACATTTTGGGAAATGAGATGATCATCCACATTGATCACAAACCTCTGCAATTCATATAGACACAAGCAAAGTTACAGAACGACCGTCATCAGAAGTGGTCCATGTACCTGCAACAGTTCCATATCAACATCAAGTATAATATAGGGAGCACAAATTGTGTGTATAATACAGGGAGCACAAATTGTGTCAGACTGCCTCGATGGACCTCCCGTGGCTACACTCACCACTATTCTCCATTCCTGTGGAGATGATGCATCTGAGTGGCCCAAAATTTATCGGCAAGATCTAGAATTCACCACCACCTATCAGGTCTTGGGCACAGACATGACTGTCATCGATTTTCACATTTAGGACAGGCTATTATGACATCTAGGCCATCTGTGTGTTCCTGCAAGCGAGCGTGCAAAGCTTATTTGGGAAGTTTGGGAAGCCCACTACAATCAGATGACATGAAATTTTTTCATGGAGAAAACTGTTGTCGTTCTCTAGAAATATTTTTATTGGCCAAAACTTCGACAGGACATCAAAGAGTATATCAGATATGGCACTGCCTGTGCCATTGCCAAGCCAACCATCATGAAGAAATGATAAAACACCTCTCTTCCTAGGGTTAGGTTTTTGGATGTCTAGGGTTTTGTCATTCACGAGTAATGTTAAAAAGGCCTTTGGAGCCTCATTGTAATCATTCTTCTTAGACAGATGCACATAGCAACCACATCTCTTCTCAGAGATAACTACAACCATTCGAGCAAGTGTTTCAGTTCTGCAGTTTTATAGTTTCAACCTATTTCATTTATTCAATAGAATATATTGTTCACTTGATATCTATGTTGTTCTTCATATCTCTGTGTTTGTTGTATTCAGTCTGTTAATCAGTTCGTTCCGCTCCTAAATCCGGATCATGAAAACCATGTTGTCAAAATCCTTCCTATTTCAAAATTTCCACCAAAGATATGAATAGAGTGGCATTGCTATTGGATTTACATAAGAGACAACAAGTTCCTTCGTAGCTCAGGAACTTAGAGTACATCATGTAGAAGAAAATCTGGGAGTCCAGGCAATTTAAACATAATGGTGTCAATTCCCAAAGGTTTGAGACTTGATTTACTTGAAAAATAAACTATTCCATCTACATTGTCGTTGAAATGTTCGAAGAAGTCTCTTCAAAAGGTCACGTGGAAGGTTACACCCATGTTAAGAAACCATGCATCTTTTGAAGAATAAAATGAAGTGTTTATTTTTTTTTTAGTTACTCCTATATTGAAATTGGAAACAATATAATGAGCAGATTCAAGTGCCTCTGATATTATTTCTTCCACTGTTAGAATGTGTTAATGATTTCTCAATGGTCCCATGTACATGCCTATGACATTTTTAAAATTTATTCTTCAATAATTATATATCTTGTAAAAATGGTTTATCCCGCATGCATCGTGGGAATTGTTCTCCTTTCACTCTCTCATATGTAATTGAGGTGAAGGAGGCTCTTTATGTGTGAAAATGTAATGTGAGGTAATTCATATGTGGGGATGTTTTTGAATTGTAATATTGGAGAGTTTACCTCAATAATAGAATACCATCTTCCATGGTTCTTTCCCAACATTGGGGTTTTACCACATAAACCTTGTCTCTCTTGTCTCTTTTATTTCTTGTATTCTTTGATTTATTGATTTATTTGATGCTTTGTATAAGAGATTATACAGGTTACATTGTTTGGTATATGTTATCTCATATTTTCCTAATCTAACATAGTATCAGAGCTCCTTACTGAGCTCTATCTTCTTGCATAAATTCTATATTGAATTTTTTGCATCAGACTTCAGTAGATATGTTCCTTGGTCCCCCTTATGTTGTGGATTTGCAATCATATTTGGACAACTATTTAGGTTTTCAATGGATCTAAGTAGATTTCTCCATTTTTGTGCCTTTTTAGCAAATTTGAGCTCACCATTGTTTCTATAACAGAGAAATTAGTCCAAAGTGACTATCCATTCATTAAGTTTGGCTTTTGTTTGCCCAAATTTGAATTAAATTACCTAACCTAGCCTAAGAAATTTAATTTTTTAATAACCTAAAGTTTTTGGGTCACATTTTTAGGTTTGGTGATTTCTAAGCCTATTTTGTTTACCAAGCCTAATTTTTTTTTTTAACCTAATTTCTTTTGAACATAAGGGTATTTAGTTGCGAATTGTTTTTTGGGGGGGGTCGACTTATCTCTATTGGGTTGTATGTTTGATTCCCTCTCCTCCTCATGCAGTTTACAACCCTCGTATGGACCTGTACAAGTGCATCATCTCCTCTTCACACCTTTTACACCTTGGGATTTGGGAATTTTTTTTGGTTATTATTCGTTGTTGGGCGATTGAATTTATTCACAGAGGTTTCTTTGGTAGTGAGGGTTTAACCGAGCAAGATGGAGGTTTCTTGATTTGGGGTTATAGTCACCTGACCTAGTTTTTTGTTGCTCCGATGATGGCTAGAATTATTTGAACCATTCAGATCTTTGTGGAATTGTTGTGGCTCCCTAGCATGGCTTCCCCATTTTGGTTTCTTATTTTCTTCAGAGATCGATCGTGTGGATCTTGCTTTAGATCAACAACCATTCGGAGAAATTTCATGGGCTCCTCAGTGGTGGATGTCATAGATCAATGGACTTGTGGTGTATTTGCAACCACACCCTCTATTTATAGTGCAACGAAAGGTTTTGAAGAGTTGTTTTTCCAAGGGTCAATCTATTGATTTTAGCACTAAATCAAATTGATTTTAGTCTGAAGGATCTCAGGTCACTGTAGATCTTAGTTATTTTACGTGTTGGAAGCCTCTGAACGGATTTTCTTGCGCCAATTTTCTCTACAAAAATAGGTTCCTTCGTGCTCATGAACCAAAACCCAATGTTACACTAACCTTAAGATCGCGACCTTTCCAGTCAATTCTCGGCCTATCCATCTAGATCTACAAATGTAAAGGAAAATATTCAATTTATTCTGGTGCTCATTTTTTTCTCTCGTTTCAGTGAATTTTCTTTGTATTTGTCTCTCATTTTCATAGATTTATTCATCATGAATTCAGAGGTTGTTTCACTTCCTAAGTTAATTGGCACTAACTATGTTGCTTGGAAGAAAAATATGATTGATATTCTCAGGGGGAATAATCTGTGGCGCATCGTCAATGGTGAAAACAAGAAACCCGTTGATGCCAAAGAATTAGTTGTATGGGAGAAGTGTTGTGAATAGGCAAGAGGTCTCATTGGGAAAACTATCTTAGATAGTCTACACATACATATAGAAGTTGAAGATAACCCTATCAAGGTATGGAAAAATTTAGCTTCTTTGTATGACAAGAATGATGATGCCTATGATCCGTAGGAGGAAGTTAAAGCTCTCTCTCATTCAAAAAATGTTGTTTCAAGGAGGAAATTTCCAGGATGGAAGAGACCAATTCCAAATTGGTTGATGAAGTTTCCCACTTAGAGGCCTCTGTTGATGAGCTTATTGAAGAATTTGCTCCTCTTTAAGTAGATAACAACAGATTGTTTGATGAGTATCAAGATTTGAAGGAATATCATGACTCCTTATTGATACAACTGAGTAAGAAATATCAGTCTATTCACGAATTTTTGGTTGCTAACATAACATTGAAGAAGAAGTCAGTTGACTGCATATCAGTGTTGAGAACAAGATTGTTGCATTGCCAGGATCACCTACTGATGATATTTCTTGTTGCCTAGATATTTGTAAGACAACTGATGTTAATGATTCTATTTTATCTCATGGTTTACTGACCATTAATAATGTTGTTTCTCCCATCTTTGGAAAGAACAATACAAGTATTAGGTCTCAACCGATGAGAAAAATGGGCTATATCAAAGGAGGACTTGGGAAGAATGGACAGGGCATAGTTGTTCTTATTTTCACCGAGATACAAACATCTAGAGAAAGTCTTGGATATAATGATATTAATGTTGCTTCATCATCTGCACTTGTCCTTGTTGAATTTAGGAAAGTTCTCTTTGTTGCAAGTGAAGTTCAGATTGGGTTGTTGGAAGAGAAACCTACTGCTAATTGTTCAAGTGAAGTTCAGATTGGGTTGTTGGAAGAGAAACCTACTGCTAATTGTTCTGAACAGGTTAATGAAGTGGATATGCCAAAACTTAAAAATTTCATTGCAGATGATAATGTTGTCGATGTATAGGGTTGTAATCCTATTAGTACACTAGGATTTGAGCATGCATAACAAAAATATGTGCCATATAATCACCCTCATAAGAATTAGAGGAATTTACCATAGAATGAGAATTCTTGGAAACATGGTAGTTATGCCTTCAAAAATTTCAAAGAAGACATAAAAGGCAGAACCGTGGACCAGTGCTAACTATGTGGGTAGGTTATGGTTGGAGTGATGAATGGTCATGGCTTAAGTTTCATAAATGCTTCGAGGACTTCATACATATAGCATCATTGACTAAATGTCATACATTGTTCTCTTTATTTCATTTATTCATTTTAGAGTGGCCAACCAAGGTCTTCAACCAAATGTTTGTCAACCTGAGGTTCGGACTGATGTTCATTGACCAGAATTGCGTCTGGGTTGTCCACTGACTGATATTTTGATTGAACTATTATTGCTACTTGTATATCCATCAATTGTTTTTAAGGGTTGGGGTAGTTGTATTTGTTGATATGTAAATCTAATTGATGTCTTCTTATTGAATTGACTATGACTTGTTGTCTTGTTGTATAGTCGACTAATTAACTTGGATTGTGTTTTGGATAGTAGTTGGAAACTTGGTTGATGGATTGGATGAATGCATTTTATCTCAGTACCCGAGCTTGATCAATTTGATGATGACAATGTTTCAAACTTCTTCTAGGAGTGCTACTGTACCATGGTTTATCAACATTTCCAGTTCAATGGAGTTTGTCTCAGTACCTGAGATTAATCAGTTTGATGGTGAGAGTGTTACAAACTTATTCCATGAGTGCTTATGTATCGTGGTTGATCAACATTTGTATCTCACTATATTTTTTCTCAGTAACTGAAATTGATCATTTTGATGGTGATAGTGTTTCATACTTATTCCAGGAATGCTATTGTATTGAATCCATGACAAAGGTGAAGTTTATTCCTAGGAGTTTTCCACTTAGATCTTTATTTAATTCACATATTACAGAGTGATGTGTGTGAAAATTTTGGATAAAAAATGGTTCTACAAATTACTCCTCTATCTAGAGTTTCTTGGCACTTCATCATTAACATATCGATGTTGTCATTGCTGGTCATTTTTCATTGGTTCTTGATGGTATCAAGTGTCTTATCCTTCCACCTTTTTGAGGATCTGGTTGCAACTTATGGATGGTTTTCTACATCGTTCCTCTCAACAACTTATCCTTGACATCAACAAAGTTTGAATGTATCATTTCCAACTATTCAGGATGGTTGAAGTTGTCATTAAGGGGGAATGTAATGTAATTCCATATTCAGATTCTAAATTTGTTAATCACAACCATCATGTAATGATTATCTAGTGGCCACATTTACTATTGTATAGCCTACCATTATGATGACTGTGAGAACATCATTTTGGGGCATTTGTACACACAATGAGACATCATTAGACTTGTGAGATTTCATATTGGCATAATGTTCTTATGTAACACAAATATTTCCTCAACTAAGGTGCTCATTCCTCTAGTCAACATTAAGGGGGAATGCTAAAATGTGTTAATGATTTCCTAACGGTCTCATGTACATGCCCATGACATTTTGTAAAGTTATTCTTCAATAATTATCTATCTTGTAAAAATGGTTTATCCCACATGCATCATGGGAATTTTTCTCCTTTCACTCTCTCATATATAATTGAGGTGAAGGAGGCCCTTTAGGGGTGAAAATGTAATTTGAGGTAATGCATATGTGGGGATGCTATTGCATTGTAATATTAGAGAGTTTACCTGAAAAATAGAAGACCATTTTCTATGGAGGTTTCTCCACATTAGGGTTTTACCATGTAAACCTTGTCTCTCTTATTTCTTGCATTATTTGATTTATTGGTTTATTTGATGCTTTGTATAGGAGATTATACTGGTTATATTCTTTGGTATATGTTATTGCATATTTTCCTAATCTAACATCCACACCCTCTTTTTCTTCCTTCTCCTCTAGAAGAACCATGTGGTTGATTCTTACATTTCCAAGCAAGGCACACAATATCACTAGTGTAATGAGATGAATTATTTCCAAAGCATTTCTCATGTTCTACAACTTTCTCCACCAAAATTTCAGATGGATTTCATTTGACCACTAGCTTGTAGAGATTCAAGAGAGTGAGAATATGTAGGTTAGAGGACTTAATGAAGGATACAAGAGGGAGGTCTATCTTCACTCAAGTGGAATCAATTTCATGTATTATGGATTTGATCTCAAAATATAAAGCCATAGGATCATCATTCTTCAACTCTAGGTTGAAGAGTTTCACTGACAATTATCTGAGTTCAAGTTTCAAGTGAGTGTCATACAAGTCCTTTAATTTGTTCAAAGCACTATATGAGTCATGAATGAAAATAATATGGTGGCTCACCTCTTCACTTATTGTCATAGCAATCACAACATATGATTTTTGGTCTTTGTCCTTCCATATGGCACACTCTATGTTTAATGTAGAAATGGTCGGTATACTACTCTTAATATGTGCTTTTGATTCAACTTCTTCTTCACTGATGGCTGCTAATTCACAAATTCCATTCCACAAGTCATTGAAGATCAAAGTGTGTTTGATCTTTCTGTACCATTCTCAATAATTGTTTTTACTAGTCAACACTATGTCGACGATGGAGATGAGATAATGCATTTTTTAACAGAACTCTGAAGCTACCTAGAAGTCAAATATTTCCAACCAGGAAAAATTCACAATGAGAATACACCACAAGCTACCTCGTTATTTGTCCCTCTAATATGCTTTATTCTATGTGAAAATTAATCAAAAGTGTAGAAAAAAATAAAAGTAGTATCAATTGTGTCTCATAACTACATTTATGATCGTTCTTGTCATATATGAGGGATATGGAGACCCAAACAGACTCACTTTTAGGAAAATATGGATAAATAGAGTTAGGGAAAAGTGACCTTCAAAACTGGTGAATTATATTCGAGGAATGCCAAAGGAGGAAGAACCTTGACATTTCCATTCTTGATCTATTCCAATGTTCCCACATCTAATATAGGTGTTTTATCCATATTCTTATTGATCTCCATGGGTTCGTGCTCCCACTGTGGCTGCCATTGATGCTTTACTACTAGTAATGGTGAGGTGAATGAAAAAGTAGTTAAATGGAAGCTTTATTATGTCCAAAACCCTTGGTGCAACAATTATTCTATATGAACAAAACAAACCCTTGGTAGGGTTTCTACAATAGAGTAAACAATAGACAACAATGCAAAAGCTATGGGAGTAGTCAGTGGGAGAGCGACGCCAGGTTCAGTTGTGTCCAAAATTTTTCCATTGAAAATATGAAGGATGGATTGCTTCTCAAAGAAACATAAATGTCGAATAGTGGGAGGTTAGTTCATAGGTTCATGCATCACATCATAGTCTATGATGTAATTTTTTAGCATCGATGGAGTGACTTTAAGCCATCCAATTTTATAGCCCGAGATTCTATATTATTCTATGGAAGAAAAGCAGTGGGCTAGTTAATAGAAGAATGATCCCTAACTCCCTCAAAGATAAAATGACATGGCTCTTGTGGCTATGATTTCCCGCATCCCTCAGTAGTAGGTATAATGCGTCTAGAGAAAACAATTATACAGTAAGAGCCACGTGAAGATTTCATGGATAGAGATAATCAGAAAAAGGATTTCATGTAGAGAGACCGACACACATGTGAAGAGAGGTGGGATAGATTCGAGGAGAGAACATGAGTAACATCCCAAAATTTGAAGGGAACAAATAACTAAGGAAGGTAGAGGGACAAAGGGAAAGAATAGACTTACAGGCAGAGGGGCACTTATGCATGAGAGAAGAAAGGAAATGCCATGAGTAGAGAATCATGGAGTTAGCTTGTTATGATACCATTGATAGGTGAAGTATGGGTAGAAGTTGTAACTCCACACTTGATGATTTTCATTAACATGAGAGGTTCATAA
The DNA here is from genome assembly GCA_010110895.2 of Picea sitchensis. NCBI lineage: Eukaryota > Viridiplantae > Streptophyta > Pinopsida > Pinales > Pinaceae > Picea > Picea sitchensis. The sequence goes on along the minus strand of SNQJ01S0200227.1, from coordinate 1,834 downwards.
ACAATACAGAATGACCATTGGTCTTCCCCTTCCGGGTGACTCTTCCTATCACCTACGAATCTTCATATTCCTATTATTTACAATTTACCATAATTTGAGGATCAGGTATTCAAAAATATATTTCAAATTAACAATTGTAAACGGGCAGAGGGTTCATTCTTTCACACAATACTTACAGTTAGCATGCATGAATTTCCAATGCATTTCCACACATTCAACAAACTATTTTTTCATAACGAGAATCATTTCACACACTAACATCTACAAGTTTATTTTGTTATATTCTCATAATAAATAACACAAACACATCCTTCATCATAAATGAATAAATTTATAAGAAAAGAGGAAAATAAAAATGCTTATATTTTAAAATGAGATCCAAGGGAATTGACTGGGTGTGAGCAACTTTTCTCCCAACCATATGAAAATCCTTTGTGGATACCACCCCCATGTTGGGTTATGTGACTACTGAAGTGAAGAATATTTGTTCAAACTCTCAAGCCACTTCTTCCTTTCCCCAAAACTTACAAGACCAACCAAGTAATCCATTGTTGAGTTCATTATTCAATGTTTTAGCTAAACTAGCTCTTGGAACTCTCTCCACTACCCCATAGAACATATGAAGCCACCCCATTATATGCTCTTTAGTCCCTCGGGAATGATATTCCCCTCAATTCTTTTCAATATGTGTATCAAGATCCCAAGCCACTTTCCACTTTTAGATTTCATTTCTAGCAGTATGTGGCTTCTTGGGAAACATATTATGGATTACCCGAGAACCAAATGGCCAACAATGTATAGAGATTTATTAAGGTCTCTCCTTACTCAATATTGATGCTTAGTATCACTCAATAATACATATATAATATCTTTTGGATCATATGTGACCTAGGTTGGTTTTTTCATAAAGAACCCTATTTTTTCCTTCAAGAGTATCTTTTTCTCAAGCTACCTTCTCCTAATTCAAATTTTCATGAATGGGGTGAATGGAGTGAATGGGGTGGGAGGGAGAAGTATTCCTTCCACTCCTTTTTTTTTACTTGATGATAGGAATTGGTTACTACAAATTAGAAGGTAAAGGCTTGAGTAGATGATATAATTTCTTGAGGTAATTAACCGAATTCACTAGGCTTCTAATTTAATTAGCATACATTAGGACAAAGTGGAAATAAAACAATTGCATAGAAGAGAGTTATAGATAGGATATGGAAATATCATGAATCATAATTTAATCCCCCTTTGGATTCACTTAATTTTCCCCTCTATTCGACTCATGATCCCTTATGTTATCTTCCCTAGATAGTCTTGGGACCTTTTATTAAATTCAAAATGATTGTGTTAACATGTCTTTCAAAATCACCATGGAAACTACCTCATGGTGTGGAAAAAAACATAGAAATGTAAATAATAATTACAAAATATACATGATCAAGTTCAAAACTTCTCAAAGTTTGAAACTCGGATATTACATTCTCCTCCCACTTTGGATAACAATGTCCTCGATGTTCTCTTCTTTTAAACAAGGTTCCATATCTTCATTTTTTAGTTGTACTTTCAATGCCATTCTCTTCATTACCACTTTGTCTCTCTATTGGTTATCTCAGGAGACAATTACCAATCATTTCTTTAATTGTCTTAGGAAATTTCTAGGACCTTTGGCATTCCAACAAATGCCTCTAACAATTAACAAAGGAAAAAATATATGTCATAACTATTTTAAGTAGTGATTATTCCATTCATAGAAATTTCAAATTTATAACTGAAGCATATATATTGGTAACATAGGATTAAGTATACAAATCAAACCAATTATTATTTGTATGAATACATTTCT